>JASDQU010439475.1:46121-65914 GCA_032191745.1 Picea mariana
AAAAATTAATGTTCTCCACATGCTTAATAAGTTGTTATTCTCTCTACTCAATGATAAGCTTAAATTTTATGGACCATTAACCTCAAAGAAACTTTTTATTTTTGGGTAAAGCAAAAAGGCATTGTCCTACCACCCAAATTTTATTCGATATGCTTACCGTGCTTAAAAACGATTTCATGTAAATGGGACCATTAACCTCGGGAAAACGCTGTTTCATGTAATGAAGCAAAGTGTAATATAGAGTACTGTATGTATTCAAAGACTGTAGAAATGTTAACATGTTCACACAAGACGGCGTCGTCCAACTAAGGCATCACAGGATTCCGAGGAGGGGAATGGAACACAAAAATAAGGATCGATGGATGAACAAGATACACACATTGACACACAAGAATCTTTTCAAACAAATCGGTGGAGAATAATTCTCTCCATGGACCCCACAAACCTCCATTCGAACATAATAACATAAACGGTCATGTGTTGATAAAGCTTTCAGATGTGGACATCGATATGAATCTCTAATGAAAAGCATGCATGAGAAACTTCAACTATCCGAAATCTGTCATTCAATGCTAGAATTATCACAACAGCATTAACTTTTGGTATTCCCACGATATTATGTTGACGACAAACAGCATCAGCTTTCGGTATTCCCTCTCCCCGCCACTTCCTCAAGAGTCACGGCCCACATAATTCATGCACCGGGGATGTAAATGCAAACACGCCTAGTTACGAAGACGAGCTATTAATGCGACGTCTACGTCGGGACGTCGGGATAGGTCAAGTGAATTTGAAATTTATGATACAAACTATAATCGACGCATGTGAATGAGATGGCCCAATTCTAGCCGTTATCATGGATTCGAATGAGAAGAATTTAGTAATTGGGGTTCGATAGATGGGGGTTTTTATCTGGGAGTTTTTAGTAGTTGTTCCTTACTGCCGAGACTGCCTGCTCATGGTGGAGAGAATAGTTGATATTGGGTTTGCTGTCAGACGCGAAGCTTGAACGGGAAAGGATGGCACGCCGCAAGCCCATGGTTAAGGAGAAGGTGGAGAAGAAGCTGTGGGTAGTTTTAGCTGCAGATGATGCTGACGGATAAGGAGGCAATGCAAGCTCTAAAGAATGAAGTGTGAGCTAGGTGAAAAAACAAGTGGAAGATTTGGTCGCTGACCTGGGATGCATTAGGAACAGGGAAACAAAGTTTTTTTTGAATGGTCCAGTTATAATGACATGTGAAAACTATGGTTTCTCAAGATAAGGATCCTTTCATATTCTAAAGAAAATAAAGAAAAGGACTAAAGCATTAGAGAGGCATTCCATCCTGCTCATCCCTATGGCTTCATAGCTTGTCAAAAAACAAGGAGGGGTCCTCCGGATTGCTAAGACAAAAATGTTCCTTCCAAACTCCATGACGCCATCTAACACACCACCTCCAAATACCACAGGTTCAACTGCTCAATCATTAATGCAATCTGCATAAATCATGATATTTATAGTCTAGATTTATTAGTTTTACTGTTTTCAAGTTTCAAGACTCTTAGTTCAGACTAGTTAAAAATATATGTTAAAACAAAAATGATAGTTCTCATAATTTGATCATCTAGCATGGTTTCCTTATGAAAGGCCAACAAATTATGGATATTTTTCTAAAGACAATAGTATGAGTATCTGCTTTTATATTTTTAGTTTCTAAATATAAATTCTCAGTTTACTTAAAAAAAAATAACAATATAATATTAAACACATTAAAAATTAATAATTTCTTCCTTATTATAAATTAGTATTAATCATTAATTGAAAAAATAAAAATTATCTCATGAAAAGATAATTTGAATTACTTATATCACTAATTTGAATATGTTGCAAAAAAATTATCTATATCACTAATTTGAATATGTTGTAAAAAAAAAAAATTATTTAAAGAAAAAAAATATAACAAGTTAAAATTCAGAATATGTTACTTTAATTTAATTTAAAAAAAAAAATAATTATAAACTTATAGCAAAAACTTCATATTAATTTGGAAAAAAAACAATATAATGTCTCACTTAGAAACCAAATGAGGAGCAAAATAACACCTTGTCCATCTTGATTGTCTTGAACATAAGAACATATGTTATTCTACATATGAAAATATACTAGAGGTTAAAGGAAGAGTAGTGAAGTCCCACCAATTCTTTTATTTGAAGATGCACATCATGAAAATTGTTTTATTTGAAGATACACATCATCAAAAATTGAAAAAAATTGAAAAGAAAAAGATTAATTTATCTCTTAATACTAGTTTTATTTAGGATAATTTTGTATAAAATTAATATTGATCTATTAAATGTTAAAATATTTTTTAAAATTAACAAAATCTTTTATATAAATAAAGAAAATTAAATCAATTTTTTGATATCTAAATTTTTTATATTATGAAAAGTAGAGAATGTTAAGCACAAATAATGTTCATCCTCAATTTATTTTGTACAATAAATTTAATAAATTATATTATATCAAAATTTTTATTAACTAATTTAATTAGATGTTTAGAAAATAACTTGTTAAAAAATTTGTGGTGTTCACTTTCAACCTCCATTATATTATAAATTTTACAATTTCACTTTTTTATAAATAATGATTGTAATTTTAGTAATATTCACTTTGTTATATATATAATTTTAATGCTCAAAAAATTGTGTTAAATTATTTTATGAAGTTTTTTTATAAAAATATAATGCAACATCATATAATTTCCTTATTCCTTTTATATTTATATCTTAAAAGTATATTATGTAAATAAATATTTCTCCTTGTCTTTTCTATGAAACTAGGTTGAGATTCTTTAATTATTCAACTATTATTAAATTCAAAGTATTGAATTCAAAGTAGGTATATGGTATATTAATAAATTATACAAAAATTCTTAGTTACCAATTTGTCCTTCATGGTATTTTTGTTCACATAGAACTAAGCATATCATGAATTTGTAAGTGAGTTAATAACTAGATAAACTCAATTTTTATGGGGAGTTTATTTTTTTTCAAAATTAAAGTGCATTATTATTTTACTCATTTTTTTTTATAATTTATGTAATAGAAATATATGCAATTCTTAACAAGGAATTAGTTCATTATGGTAAAGATTACATTAACTCTAATGTAATTGCAAATGTAACTTAAATGATGTAATAGAAATGAATGAATTAAATGGAAGATAATAGTCTAGAAATAATTCACAAAATATTAGTGCACAAACCTTAGATCACAAACAAGAACTTGAGGATAATAAAAAAACATAGATGAAAGTAATATTTCGACACTCAAGTCCCCGAGGTGTAGGACAGTCGGTGACGGAGTGTGTTGTTAAGCCACTCCGTGATGTTAAAGTCACCGGTTCGAAACCTGCGGAGACAAAAAATCCAACCATGTTAAGGGTTGGTGTGGCTCAGGCCGGGTGCGATCCCCGGGTGATTTTGACGGCTTAGATGCCCCTGAGTCGCAGTTTCTCAAGCCACAGGTTAATCGCAGGTCCTGCACAAATTAACAAACAAAAAAAAAATATTTCGACACTCAAACTAGAAAAATTACTAAAAAAGAGAGAATTGTTGGAATTTGGTGACAACAAATTCCCAAGAATAGTTATTTAGATCCTATTATTTTGCATTGGTTGCAACTAAATAGAACAAGTTAGAATATGGATAGGAGTGCATACAATGAATTAGTTTCTTGTGTAAATTACTATAAATTTGTGTATGCCTGTAGAGGCTAAGACAACCGACACCTATGCTTGGTCGACGTAGCCCAATGTTTGGGTGAAGCATGTGAAATATCTCTATTTCTAATCTACGTGATTGTTAATTGTCTTATGTGAATTATGTATTCCGCATTTGCAATTCTAACAACTGGTATCTAAGCACGTTGGAGATCCGTGAGGACCAGATCCATGGTGCAAGATCATGAATTGAGTAGAACTTCATTAGCGCTCCCTATGCAGTGTTAGAGGCGTGTCAACGCACTCACACTTGTGAAATTCCAATTTTTGGAAAACTTGTGCATCCGAAAAATGCATCACAGAGCATTAGCGCTCTCCCATCCATAGTGAGGGAGCGTTGATCTCACACTCGCACTCTCCCATCCATAGTGAGGGAACGTTGATATCACACTAGTGCTCCCCCATCCATTGTGAAGGCGCGTCGATCTCCTTAAGAAACATTCACATGTTTCTTATGAAGTGAAAAAGTAAAGGTATGTTTTTTTTATGGAGTGAAAAAGTTTTTTACAATATTTGGAATTAAAATATTGTTTGCATAAAACAAAAGGGTGGAGGATGTTTAAAAATGTTTTTTTTAATGTAGTAAAGGTATAAAGTAAAAAAGTACAGAGTGCTAAATTCAAAATCGAGAAATTTAATGGAAAGAACAATTTTGATATCTGGAAGGATAAGATGCATGATCTTCTTGTGCAACAAGGCGTGGTGAAGGCCCTTTTGGGAAAAAAAAGAAACCTCTGACCATAACAAATGAAGAATGGGATGAGATCGATGCGAGAGCACTGAGTGCCATACATCTTTGCTTGGACGATGATTTTTTGTTCAACATTGTCTCGGAAAAGATAGTAGCGGATTTCTGGACGAAGATGGAAATCTTGTATATGAAGAAATCCTTGACAAACAATATCTTCCTAAAAAGACAATTGTACAGTTTGTGCATGAAGGAAGGTATGAAAATAACTGATCATCTAAATACTTTTAATACTCTTTTACTCCAGTTGATTAGCATGGGAGTAAAATTCGAATCTGAAGATAAGTCAATTACATTATTGTGTTATTTGCTCACGTCATGGGATCAATTTGTTACCTCTATTAGTTTCAGCACAACATAAAGTACTGAGTTTGATGTTATTGTTGGAGCTTTACTATCTGAGGAAACAAGGAAGAAACCTCTACATTTGAGACAATGATGGTCAGAGGCAAACCTAAAGAAAGAGGACAAGGTTACAGGGATTTCTCTCGGTCAAAGTCGAAGCGGAATAAGAACAAGCTTAAGTGTTGGTTTTGTGGAAAATATGGACACATGAAGAAGGATTTTTGGAAGAGACAACAAACCTCCAAAGAAGACCCTCCAAAAGAGATGAAGGAAGCAAACACAATTGAAACAGGTTCAACAATAGGTTCACGTATGACTGATGAAGTTTTATCAATTAGTATTGGTTCATGTCATGATCAGTAGTGGTTATTAGATTATGGTGCTTCAAATCACATGTGTCTTCATAGAAACTGGTTTATTACTTACTAGTCTATAGATGATGAAATTTTTTACATGGGAAATGATATATCATGTAAAGTTGTGGGAGTTGGTAGCATTCGAATTAAGATGTTTGATGGAACTATTAAAATATTAACCGATGTGAGACATGTACCTAATCTTAGGAAGAAAGTAATTTCTTTGGGAGTCTTAGACACAGGAGGATATAAAAGTTTTGTTCAAGGTGGATTTATGAAGGTCTACAAAGGAGTCCTACTGGTTTTGAAATCGAAGAAGGTTGGAAACATGTTTCTGTTAGAAGGAAGAATTGAGTCAGATCATGCAACAACCGTATCCGAGAATGACAGTGATTTTGTTCGACTGTGGCATCAACATTTGTGCCATATGAGCGAAAGAGGATTGAAGGTATTATCTCATTGCAATTTACTTCCTAGTCTAAAGTCTTTAAAGTTAGATTTATACAAGCACTTTATTTATGGAAAATAGAATAGGAAGAGATTTAAAACTGGAAGACACACCAGTGAAGGAATCCTTGATTATATACATTTGATGTTTAGGGAATGTTATCCCCGATATCTAGGGAAAACTAGGAGATCATGTCTCGAGGCCCACAGGTCCTAGACATGGAGTATCGAGAACAGGATTGACCTGAGCATGGCCCTAGAGGGCCCATCCTTCTTCTTCTTCGCCAGACTTGTCCTATTAGCAGCAACAGCTTCCATCACCATCGGCTTGGACTTGCATTAGAGAAGACTCTTGCTCCATGAGGTAATTGGTCCAAGGTATCATGGTATGTGTCATGTTTGATTGTTATAACCTTCTTTTATATGCATTAGGTTCCTTACATTTCTGATAACTGCTTGGATCTTACACTAATCCACTTGACCATTGTTGGGGTGATTAATGGGGTAACCTAGCAAGCTTGTGTTCATGGGTTTTGGTTAGCCACCAGGGGGAATTTGCAGAGCCATCGTCCACTCCCACCATTCTATCATTTTACATCTCATCTCCCACACATCCATCCCACTCCCCTAGTCTGGCCATTAGGATGACCTTTTGAGGGTTACACTTTGTCCCGTGGGAAGAAGGGGCTAAAGGCCTAGTGGGTAAAAGCAGCTGGTAAAAAGATAAAATCCATAAGAAATAAAACCTAGAGATGCTTCACCCAAGGATCCCCAACAAGGAAATAAAAGGCCTCTCGATAAGAAACTAAAGGGACCCTAATAAAAATAATAAAACAAGACCTACCCAAGAGGATGGGAGGTCTCATCATGAGCCGGCCCATTATGTTCATAGGTATCCAGCGGTATGACATTGCCATTATCTGGTCACCACGCCAGGGAAATGACCTTTGGTTGCATGGCCAAGGGAAAGGGGGTCTCATCATGAGCCAGCGTTATCATTTCTACGAAGATACCAGTGGGTAACACTGTCAGCTCTGGTCACCATGCCAAGGCAGTGTCCTCTAGTCAGACCTTGAAGTAAAAAAGAAAGAAAAGCAATAAATAAAGGCAATAAAGGGGCTTGGAAAAAGTGCATCCATGACGGGTACAACTCACCTCCTACAAAGGCACCCACAGACAACCTCTACCCCTGGTCTTACTATGATTGGACATCCCTAGACCATGTCACCTCATTAACATGGCTTGAATGATCCTCTGTGGAAACTTTCCTTTTCTTGTGGATATTAGCCCAATAGGTTGTCCTGTTTGTTTCTTCAACTTTGTATGGCAGATATGTGTAATGTCTTTGAGATCTTAGAGGATATGCTAAGGGTTTTATGCATGTATTTGATAAATTTAATGATGAAACATGATTGACATTGCTATGATCCCAAGGACTGATGAGGCCATGGAGGGCGTAGTTTTTGATGTTTAGGACCATACCCGACGGATAGGTACCAGTGGACCAGTACACATGGGGATATGATTAGTTTGGACCTCCACGGGGCTGAAGAGCCCATCAGATGGTTGCTGGGATGGCAGAGACAGGACAACATTGAGATGAGACACTGCATGAGAAGGAAGAAGGACATTCCGCCCAAGACACTTTGGCAAAGCCCAGCCTAGGGGGAATCACTCAATGCAGATGGGACGTGTGCTTTTGATGGACAAGACGTCATCTGAGAGAGATGGACATTGACAGGAGCCTATGGCAATGTGCTAAGGTCATTTGGCATGTGTGGCAGCCTGGAGGAGCCCTAGAAGGGCCAACGTTTGGTTTTCTAGATGTTTTGCTTGCCCAAAAAGGGCCAACGTCTCCCTCGGAAGGGCTAGACGTCCCTCTTTTGTTCACATTGTGACAGTTTTTTAGCATTTAATGTAAAAAAATGTAAATTTCATAGTCAGCCTTCTCGACTGTTTTAATGACCTAAAATTTAATTAGAAGGTCATGGATTGGTATAAACAGAGGACGTTGGGCCTCATTTTAAACATAAAGGAACTCACTCTCTTGTGAGAGATACACTTTTAGTCTTTTGTCTTGGTATTTTTCTTTTGGAAGTGAGGTGCAACTCATGTTTGGAGGATTTTCTTGGCATATTATGGTGTTTCTCTCATTGGAAGGTTTACAACTAGGGTTTGATGAACATTCTTCATGATTTGTAAGTGAATTTCTCATGAAAAACTTCTTAAATGAATGGTTGTAGGTTAAATATCTTGCATTTGTTATTATATTGCTATTATATTGCTTAATATTTAAACCCTAGGTAGCAAGCACACAAGTAGGTCCTTGCTATATGTCCCCATGCTTGAGAAACTTATTTTAGCCATTGATTAAGGAAGATATAGCCTAGCCATTGCTACACTAATCATCCTTTTTCTGAGTTAGTTTTGAAATATAAGTTGAATAAAGGTGACGTCCTAGGCCTAGTTGATTCTACACCTAGGGTTTTAACTTTTAGGGTTTGAAGAGCCTTACTCCCGCAACACTTTAATCCCTTAGACTTGTGTTTTAAAGCTATCCGTTTTGCCAAGAATATTTAAAGAAAGAGGAAGGAGCATGAGACCTTGCTTAAGCAACACCGGAATGAGCCTCCTTCCCTTAGGGTTTTGAATTTAGGGCCCTGCCATTGCAGCACCATAGAACCTAACTCTCTAGTCTTTAAATTTTGATCCTCCTAATATCTTGCCCTTACTTTTGACTCCATAATACCCTAAGGCACTGGTTTTTCTCTCCAACGTTGAGCTTGTTATGCAAAAACAATTTTTCAAAAACTCTCAAATTTGAAACCCTAACTAACCCTAACGTCTAATAACCTAGCAATTAATGATGACATCATGCCTATATTAAGCTTTTGGTTGATAGAAAATACTGTGGCTTGGTCATCCAATGATAGACATTGATACATTGGTGATTTTCATTGGCTAAATTTCAAAACATTGACCTTCTTGTCTATCATACTAACCCTAGAAAAAGATGACGTCATCTCTAGCAATGTTGACGCAGCTACCTTTGTATATGAGCAATTAATAACGTTTGATGCATTGATTCAAGGATTGATTATTTTCATATTATTCCAGTGTTTATTGACAAGTAATATTATATGCCATTGTCATTATTGCAAACATTGACTTCGTCAATATTTACTGTTGATTATGCTCATGTACCTTAAATATTGATAGTCATTGATTAATGAAGTATTAACCACTATTGCATGTACTAGTGTCATTGTTGTCTTGTCTCGCAAGCAGGTGCCTCTTTTGTGGTTTTTCTTCATTTGACTATCTTCTGGGCGATAATCTGTGAAGGGGAAACTAGCCTTAATCCTTTGAGCCTTTTCCTTTCAAAACCCCAGATTGTCAGGGACGTCTCCCTTGGGCTTAGCCACCCTAAATAGAAAGAGCCCCCCATCAAGGTGACAGTCGGTGGGGAAGCTCTTGTTATGCCAGTTTGACCCTTACCCTTCAGCTACTTGACCTAAACTATAAACTGAGCGATAACATGGACCATCCCTTACCATTTTATATGGAGGATCATCATATCTTTTAAATCTTATAGATGATTTCTCTAGGAAGATATGGATCTCTATGTTGAAAAGAAAGGCTGATGTATTTACTATTTTCAAGAAGTTTAGAGCTTTAGTAGAAAAGAGCACTGGTAGGTCCATTGAATGTTTAAGAAGTGATAATGGTGGTGAATTTACGTCAATATAATTTGAGAACTATTGAAAGGAGTTTGGGATTTATAGGCATAAGACCACTTCCTATACTCCTCATAAAAATGGAGTTGTGGAACACATGAACAAGATTCTTCTAGAGAAAGCAAGGAGTATACTTAGTAATTCCAACTTACAGCAGAAATTGTGGGCAGAAGCAGTAACTACAGTTTGTTATTTGGTGAATCGATCACCATCAACAACAATAGAGTGCAAGATTCCTAAAGAGGTATGGACAAGTCATCCTTGTAATTATTCTAATCTTAATGTTTTTAGTTGTGAAGCCTATGCTCTAATTCCGAAACATCAACGTTCTAAACTAGATCCAAAATAAAAAAGGCTTATGTTTGTTGGATATGGTGATGGTATTAAGGGGTACAAGTTGTGGGATCCTACTGGCCGCAAGATCACCATTAACAACGATGTAATATTTGATGAATCATCTCTCATCAAATCAGTTGTAGATGTTCAAATGAAACAGGAAAAAGTACCTAAGTATCAATAGATTCAATTTGCAACCAGTTGAAATACAAATCAAAGTGAACATGAACAAGTATTTGAATATGTTCATGAAGAGTTTCCTGCACAAGAAGGCATGGTTGATGATAACAATCAACAGAATGTGGATGAGCCACAAACTTCCCTAAGGAGGTCTACGCCGATCAGAGTTCCTCCAAGAAGGTATGATGATTTTGTTTCGTCTGTTTCTTTAAGTACTAATGATGATGAACCTTTGTGCTATCAGGAAGATGTGAAGGGTTCTAACAGTGATAAATGGAAAGAAGCAATGAAGGATGAAATGAAGGCATTAGAGAGGAATGCCACATGGGACCTGGTAGAACTTCCAAGAGACAGAAAAATTGTAGGTTGCAAGTGGGTTTACAGGTTGAATAAGGGTGTTGATGATAAGGTGGAAAGGTACAAAGAAAGGCTGGTTGCGAAAGGATATTCTCAAAAACAAGGTATTGAGTTTCATGAGATTTTTTCACGAGTTGTTAAGTCTGTCTCTATTTGAACTGTGTCAGTATTAGTTGCATTACTTGATTTGGAGTTGGAGCAGCTAGATGTTAAAACTTCCTTCTTACATGGATATTTGGATGAGGAAATTTACATGGAACAACCTGAAGGGTTCATTCATATTGCAGCAAGAAATTTGTTTTCAGGCTAGAGAAATCATTGTATGTCTAAGATAGTTGGCAAGACAATGGTATAAGAAATTTGTCTATTTCATGGTGAGCCAGAATTATACAAGGAGTGAGTATGATCATTGTGTCTACTTTAATAAATTGAATAATGACACATTTATTATCTTAGTATTGTATGTTGATGATATGATTTTAGTAAGAAAAAGCATAATTGAGATCAACAGTTAAAGGATCAGATGGCTAGGACGTTTGATATGAAAGATATAGGAAAAGCAAGGCATATTTTGGGCATGGAGATATTCAGAGACATGAGGAATGGTAAGCTTTGGTTTTCACAACAGAAGTATGTTGAGAAGATACTTTTGAGGTTTGGTATGAATGATGTGAAACTAGTTTTAGTCCCTTTGCCTTCCCATTTTAATCTTTGTTCAAGTTTATGTTCTAGTACAAAAGAAGAAAAGGAATATATGTCTCGAATATCATATGCTAATGCAGTAGGAAGTCTAATGTATGAGATGGTTAGTGCAAGGCCAAACATTTCAGTTGTAGTTGGGGTTGTCAACATGTATATGGAAAATCCAGGTAAAGAGCATTGAGCAACAGTGAAATGGGTGTTTCGGTATCTAAGGGGAATAAGTAATTATTGTATCACTTATAACAATGGTTGTGAATTAGTCCGTGGATATGTTTCTTCTGATTTTGTAGGTGATTTGGACAAGATAAGGTCGACTTCAGGGTATGTATTTACTCTTGTAGGTGGAGCTATTAGTTGGATGTCAAAGCTACAAAAAAATGTTTCTTTATCCACTACAGAAGCAAAATACATAGCTGCTTCACATGCTTGCAAAGAGGTAGTTTGGTGTTAAGGTTTTTTTGGTGAGTTTGGAAGGATACAGGACAAATTAAAGTTATTTTGTGATATTCAAAGTGGTATTCACTTTGCTAAGAATCCAACCTACCACAATAAAACAAAACATATACCTATCAAGTACAATTTTGTAAGACAGGTAATCGATGAACGTGGAGTCTCTCTTGAGAAAGTGCGTACAAAAGAGAACTGCGCAGACATGTTCACAAAATCAGTACTTTTAGAGAAGCTATGATGGTGCTTTGGATTCTCTTAGCTTGCAGAAAAGGTGATGAACAAAAGGAAGGAGCAAGGTATCAAGTTAATTGTTGTCAACTTCGAGATTGTTGGAATTTGGTGACAACGAATTCCCAAGAATAGTTATTTAGATCCTATTATTCTGCATTGGTTGCAACTAAATATACCAAGTTAGAATATGGATAGGAGTGCATTCAATGAATTAGTTTATTTTGTAAATTACTATAAATGTGTGTAATCTCCATGATCTGAATAATAAGAAAACCCATACCTCTGCTTGGTGGACGTGGGCCAACGTTTGGGTGAACCACATGAAATCTTTGTGTTTTTAATCTGCCTGATTGTCTTATGTGAATTGTGTATTCTGCATTTGCAATTCTAACAAGAATAAGAATAAATACCAATATACAAGAATAATCCACACTCATAGAGTCATCCAATGTACTAATGAACAACAAGAATAATTTATTTCAAATTCAAAGCACAATAAGAACCCCAATAATTTTGGCTAATGATGGTTTCTTTCCTTAAGAATAAAAGATCAATTACAACAACCCATAAAATCCAACAACTATTTCTCCTTTCAATAAAAAGCCTCTAGTTTCACAAGAATAAAGAAGGCCCATTTACTCCTCATTTTTTCATTATTTATAAATTTCATCTAAACAATTATTTCTTAATCTTTCTAATAGACAAATAATTTCAATTTTCTTTCTGTGGTTGTCTCATTGTCTTTCTTTAATTGATATTACATAGTATTTAATTTTATGAGGTACATCCTTTTATATTTTTTCTTTTTGGATAAGGGTAATTATATTCAATTTAAATATCTCATTTGCATCTTCAAATACACACATTCTTTATCATCGATATTCTCTTTTTCTTTTTATTGACATCTAAATGAAAGAGAATACAAAATATGATCCACTAACATTAGATGTGAACAAAGTTGGAGCATGTCATATTCATTCCTAAATTTGATGATGAACTTTGATCCTTCGATGAAATGTTATTGTTATGGGTTTCAAATCCTTGTTACTTTTGTCAAATCTCCACTCTTGAATTTCTCATTTTTCTTTGTTGGTGCAAACCATCTACTTTGCATCTATCTTTTCTCCAAGTCCCTTTTATGTTATAGATATGTTCTACACCTATACTTAATATGCTTCAATAATTCCTAAAAAAAAAATATTTATGAAATACTCTTGATTCATGTCTTAGAGTTTGAAAAAATAATTAAAAGCAAGAAATTCACCTATCCAATTAAACATTACTTCATGTACTCACAATCCCTATAAATAAAGCAAACTTTAAAACACATCATTCATTATTCACATATATTTAAAACATTTCATTTAGATCCAATAAATCAACATGGCTTACTTGTGTAGTCTTTATTTACTAATAATGGACTTTTTAATGAAAATATTTGTATCACCCTCTTTTACTATGTATAATATTGAAGGAAAATCATTTTGAATTTGTTTTTTTTTTTAATTTGAAACAAATAATGCCAAATATAAAAAATGCATAATAGAAAATTTCTATGTGACATTTTCAAGAGTATTGCACATATTCAACATAAATTGGGATAAAATGTTATGATGAAAATACCAAAATATTTTTTTTCGTAAACTTCGATTTTTTTGTTTTGATAGCTCAAACGCTCAACTTTTGTCCTGATTGCTGATTGGAGAAACATTAAACTCCTATCTCGATTGGTCATCCGTGAAAATTTCAACCTTTTCATTGATGAGTGATCGGAGAAAATTTCAACTTTGATATTCTTTGGCGATTGAGAAAACTTTCGACTTTTTCCTTCACTGATGATTGGAGAAACTTTCAATTTTCATCAGAGTGAATTTTAACTTAAATTGGGTCTCATTCTCATGATTGAAGACAATTTTCTTTTTTCGAAATATAACATTTTAGGATGGATTCAAACTTTTATTTCCAGCCTTTTTTAGAGTAAATCTAAACTTTTCATGAATGAAAGTTGGAATTGTCTTCGAATACATAAAGTGCATCATAATCACATTTTCAGTTTTATTTACGACCTAAAGTGAACTTTCTACCCCAATAAAAGTTTAAAATTTTTCCCTTCGATCACATCTGGGCAGATAGAAGCCGGAGAAAGAACAATTAGACCGTTTTCCATCGAAGTTCTGTTCCTCTCGATGTAGGAAGGGAATAAACAACTCGGTAGCAAATAGAACCTAACACGATGCAGCTGAACACTATAGACCCAGTGGCAACAGCCTTAAATACGTGAGGTTTTCTTCCAACAACTACTTACAATTTTGTAGTGTTTTTACAGGAAGGAAGTTAGTAAAATGAAAACGTATTCTCCATGAAATTCATTAAATTTTACAGAGAAATAAGTTTACACAAAAGAAACCAAAACTTATATGGGAAAAGAAAAAATGAAATTGAAATTTTTTAGGCTCAACACTTTTTTTACTCCGTTACCAATTAGAAAAAGAAAAGCGATTCGATTCCTTTGAGCGCACCATTCCAAAAACTGAATAATACCATGAAATCGACCTGACATTAGAATTTGTATATCTAGGATTTCTTTAAACACGAGTCCTCTAGATCACGATTCAACATAACTCGGACTGTTGCAAATTTTGTTTATACAAATTTGTGTGATATCTAGTGAAAAAAGGCGATTCACTCAAATATCAAAACTGGTAGACCTAAAATGATGTAATCAATGTTCTAAAATGTACATTGTATACGGCGGACTTCGTTTCTTTTTTTATTTTGTTTGGGAGCAATATATGGTGCATTGGACACCCTGCTTCATCCATGATTAATTTCAAGTCTAGTTTCTTTGTTAAGATTGTTTGGATATCATATTCGTGGTTTCTTGGTTATGTGCGTACATGAGTATTTTCAATTTCAGTGTAGTTGTTGAGAGATTTTATTTAAATTAGGTTAGATATTTTAACACAACCTATATATTATTATGCTTTGTTTTGAGCAAAAGTCTATTGGATAATAAAACTGAAATTGAAATTGTTCATAGTATTCATTGTAAAGATCTGTACAATCTATTGATTTCAAAATTGTTAGAATTAATGTTTACTTTAGAGATTGATTTGGGTTTGTTATATCTAGTTGGTTGCTAAAGATCTTATTTAGGTATGTGTGGTAGAGAGATTTTTCATGAGTTTGTTATGTTGTTGAGGGCAAACTTCATTTATAAATATCTTCTTTATTGAATAATAAATATATATAGAATTGTTTTGTGCATACTAGATTTTTATAATACCATCTTCTTGATTGAATAATAGATATATATAAATTTCTAAGTTGGTATCATAGTTGGTTGAAATCAAATCAGGATTAAGTATTTCTAGAAACTAGAATTTAAACAAGCCATCAATTTGATATGTTGTCTGTTGTTTCATTGAATTAAAGTGAGATTGCATCATCTTTGGAGCACCAGATGATTGATATGTTGTGACAAAGAAGGATTAGAAGGAGCTCAAGATACAAATTGATAAGTTAGGTGGTTATAACAAGAGATTTGCTACAAAAGCAATGCTAGTGGTCGAGAGGCAATGGTTTCTATGATCAATAGTCTCATCAAATTAATTTTGCAAATGCATTTTACTATGTGTGTCCAAGATGGAACATGTCAAGGAAAATTCAAATATCAAGTCTCCATGCTTGGAATTAATGGCCACTACAATCTCTATCTCTACTTATGGGTCAAGTGTAACATCCTCATTAACAATCAGTTGTGATACCAAAATGTAACATTTGTGTTATCAATCTTCTTTGATATCAAAATGTAACATTCTTGTTACCAAACAACTATGATACCAAATGTAATGTATCCAACTTACTATTTAGCAATGCTACTCCAAAATCTAGTGCACATATTTTACTCTATAACATCAATTTGCACACAAATACTTGAAGTGATAGGTGGGTCCCGCCACACAACATTCCTCTTCTGACTAACTAATAACAAAAAAATTAACTCAATACAACTAAGCACAACCATACTAAGCACACAACATTATTGTGCATGTAATCCATTGTGAACTACTTCCTTGTACACACAAGCAAATCCATCCTCTTGTGCACACAAAGTATGTCCCTGCACACATGTCCATTCTCACCTTGCCTCATAGACTCATAGACTCATGACCCTTATTATAAGATTAACGGAACATGAATAACTAATAGAAATTGTCATATTATGCATATACTACTACACAAACTGAATATCAACACCACACTTACATGTGTAAGAAGCATTATCCAGAAACAATTATTTATATGCAACATCATACAAGAATTAAACCCATATCAGACATAGATAATTAAGGACACATTAAATGAGACAAGCATGTAAATGAAATTTCTACTTTTGAACTCAAACATTCCTCCGAGCCATAGAATTTGTTCCTCATATACTTTTATCAACAGGTCACCCTTGAGATAGGGCTTAACTTCACGAAGTAAAAACTATTCCTAATTGATAATCAACATAATTGTTTAGTCCAAGGTGCCACTGCTGCAACTAACCTAGAGTCTCTCATTCCCCACATTCATGTCTCACCCAAGGAAGTGCATCTCTTCTCTGCTCAATAGTCCCTCAACTTCCCCACTTCCTTTCTAGGTCTTCAAGTTGGACATGAAGCCTTAGAGCCTTGTAACTAATTTTCAATGCACGAGGGAACAACAAAACTCTCACCTAGAGAAAATTCTCATGGGCCTGACAACCTGCCTCTTCGATAGCAGATCTCTCACGTGGAAAGAATGATCACGGCCCTAAAAATACGCCTCTTCCACAACATATCTCTCAACCTGAGAGAATGCTCACAGGCCTTAGATATCACCTCTTCCACAACAAATACTCTGGTTACAATACATAAAACTCATTTACATGTTTTTCTTTGCAAATAAGGTAATAGTGGTCTTTCCTTAGTTGGTCTAAACCCTTCTGCACATGAGAAAATGAATGGATTCCCCCCAAAATACACAAATTCCATCAATATATATTGCATTCCTAAACCTGGACACTTGTCACCTTCAGAACAAACTTTGCTACATGGTGACTCGTTCTCATCCCCCCAAAATACTCAAAGGCCAACAATATATATTGCATTCCTAAAAATAGACACTTCTCACTTTCAAAAAAAACTTTAGCCACATGGTGACTCGTTCAGATAAATAAATATCCATAATTACACAAGCATAAGCATATTGAGCACAAAGAATTATTTTGTGTGTAATCCACTCTAAACATGTGATCACTACTGCACACTCAACCATCTGCTTGTGTGCATGGAGTATTTCCCTATGCACACAACCATTCTCACCTCGCCTCATATAATCTTGACCCTTATTATAAGGTTGACTTAATAGGAATATCTAATAACAATTGTCATACTAAGTATGTATGACTACACATACCAAATATCAATACTCCACTTACATGTGCAAGCAACATTATACAAAATAACAACAATTACTTATATTCAACATTGTAGAAGGATTAAACCCATATCGGGAATAGACAATTAAGCACACAGTAAATGAGACAAGCATATAAAGGAAAATTGTCTTTTATGGGAAGTCACCAACTCCGCACATAACTCAAACGTTTGTGCCAGCCATAGGCTTTGTTTCTTGTATACTTTCAGCAACACGTCACCCCCAAGTTGGGGCTTAACTCCAAAAGGGAAAAATATTTCATTATGTCAGGCTAAGGTGTGATAATCAATAGAATTGTTGAGTCCAAGGTGCCACTAATATAAATATCCTACAATATCTCATTCCCAACATGTATGTCCCACCCACGGAAGTGCACCCCTTCTCTTCTCAGTAGTGCCTCGGCTACCCCACTTGAATTCTAGGGATTCAACAACAAGTTGGATAGGAAGTATCATAGTTCTGTAACTAATGACCAACGCATCAGGGAACAGTTCCCAGAAAAACTCTCACCCGGAGAGAATGCTCAAAGGCATCACAACCGATCTCTTTGACAACAAATATCTCATGTGAAGAGAATTCTCACGGGACCAACAACTTGTTTTTTCAACATGAAATCTCTCACTTGGAGAGAATGCTCACAATCGTGACAAACCTCCTCTTCGACAAAAAATATTACGGTTACAATACATAAAACTCCTTTACAATATTTTCTCTGCACATAAGGTAATAGTCATATTTCCTCATTTGGTGTGACCCCTTCTACACATGAGAAAATGAATGGATTCCCCCCAAAATACACTAAGTCCAACAATATATAATGCATGCCTAAAAATGGACACTTGTCACCTTCAGAACTAACTTTAGCCACATGGTGACTTGTTCCCATCCCTTGGGAACTTAGGATAAATAAGTATCCATAATTACAATTTTTGGAAATATTAAGAAAATATTCCCTTGGACCAGTTGAGATCAATTCTTGCTTCCAAAATTTGTGTTCCTTTCCTTTTTTCCCAACTTGTTTTTTTTTCATTTCTTTTCGCTCTTCTATACTAACCCTCATTCCCCTTTTCTTTTCTCCCTTCTCTTTTCCCTTTCTAGCTACTATACTCAAACATATTTCAAAAATCGAGAGGTTTCCAGGTAGGCAGGATCGTCGGTCTTGATCCCCACCCATATTCCTATGTCATCGGTTAGACCGACTGCCTTGATATAAGATGCTTAAACCATTTTTTCAAATTCATTGGCTCATGGGTTCAAGACTACATATTCCAAGTTTCAGAATCTCCACTTTGCACTTAAAGACCCATGATATACATTATGACCATCATACTTGTCGCGGGTACCGAAACCCCAAGTATTTCACTTCTCCTGTACACAAGTATGACCGACCAACACTTAGCTTATTTTTTATCGTTCACAACCACTAGTTCTGGGTTACTGGGTTGGTAGGTTCACAAAATGCACCAAATTCAAATTACTCTGGTACATCCCCTCCATCTTTGTGTTTTTCCCAATATGCATTTAGTGTGGTTTAATGCTAATAAATAATCATACAAGATCTGTAAATATTGTCATTAATAGTGAATGGCTCAAGGATATTTTTTTCACTAAATTGCATTAAAGCACGATTTGCCAAAGGTTATATTATTGTTAACTTTCCGAAAGGATTCATTTCAAATTATTATCCAGTTTATAGAATGCTCTCGTAAAACTATGGAAACAATAGCTAGGCAACAATTCTATGGTGATACTCTGAATATTTTTTATCATGAAGACCAAAACTTTCAATGGTCCAAAGCATATTCATATTACTCATATCCTCCTGCACAAAACGACGTAATATGGACATCTGGAATTTTCTGCACATGTTGTGTCCCTGAGATATTCGACTGCAAAGAACTTGTTGCGTGTTGCATTAAGAAGTACATTCCAAGACAACGAATTATACAACTCCAAGATCATTCCCCCATATCGTGAGATGTTGAAGCTCTCAGAGCCAACACTTACCATCAAAGGAGAATACTGGAGAGACTTTCTGAAGAAACACGACGATGGGATGGATCTCTTGCCTGAATATTTGGATAACCATATCGCTGTTCCAAACGACATAACAAGGATTGAGGACGACTATTTTAAAAGCCCCTTTCAGGAAATTTCTTGGTTATTTACTAGGTTGATAGGTCAGGAAAGCACTGCCACCATTTCTCACATGACTCTTTATATTTTATATTTTACAGTTAGGCTATTTTTTACGGGTAAAAATTTATTTCCATTGAAATCTCATCCCAATTATCACATTACAAAAGGGACAAGAATTTATTTATGGCTTCCTACTTGGTATTTGCGATAGTATATTGTTTTCAATTTCCAAAATTGACTAAGTGTAAAAGGGTGAACTGTGAAATAGATCATTTCACTTTATGGTATTAGGCATTGTGGAAACACAAGACTTCTCTATATTTTTATGAAGTTTACAATGACGTCATCACGGCCTTCAAAGGACAAGTTTGTTTGGTAAAAATACCCCCAGGATAACTGACGAGGCTAATAAATTCTTGGAGAAAAGGGGAACGATAGAACATATGAAAAATCATTGTGTTATGAGGATCTTTTGTTCCAAAAATATCCCTCTTTTTTTCAATACCATGTATCTCACAAATTGTTTATTACAGAAGTGG
>JASDQU010439475.1:77781-89328 GCA_032191745.1 Picea mariana
TTTTCACCTAGCTCACACTTCATTCTTTAGAGCTTGCATTGCCTCCTTATCCGTCAGCATCATCTGCAGCTAAAACTACCCACAGCTTCTTCTCCACCTTCTCCTTAACCATGGGCTTGCGGCGTGCCATCCTTTCCCGTTCAAGCTTCGCGTCTGACAGCAAACCCAATATCAACTATTCTCTCCACCATGAGCAGGCAGTCTCGGCAGTAAGGAACAACTACTAAAAACTCCCAGATAAAAACCCCCATCTATCGAACCCCAATTACTAAATTCTTCTCATTCGAATCCATGATAACGGCTAGAATTGGGCCATCTCATTCACATGCGTCGATTATAGTTTGTATCATAAATTTCAAATTCACTTGACCTATCCCGACGTCCCGACGTAGACGTCGCATTAATAGCTCGTCTTCGTAACTAGGCGTGTTTGCATTTACATCCCCGGTGCATGAATTATGTGGGCCGTGACTCTTGAGGAAGTGGCGGGGAGAGGGAATACCGAAAGCTGATGCTGTTTGTCGTCAACATAATATCGTGGGAATACCAAAAGTTAATGCTGTTGTGATAATTCTAGCATTGAATGACAGATTTCGGATAGTTGAAGTTTCTCATGCATGCTTTTCATTAGAGATTCATATCGATGTCCACATCTGAAAGCTTTATCAACACATGACCGTTTATGTTATTATGTTCGAATGGAGGTTTGTGGGGTCCATGGAGAGAATTATTCTCCACCGATTTGTTTGAAAAGATTCTTGTGTGTCAATGTGTGTATCTTGTTCATCCATCGATCCTTATTTTTGTGTTCCATTCCCCTCCTCGGAATCCTGTGATGCCTTAGTTGGACGACGCCGTCTTGTGTGAACATGTTAACATTTCTACAGTCTTTGAATACATACAGTACTCTATATTACACTTTGCTTCATTACATGAAACAGCGTTTTCCCGAGGTTAATGGTCCCATTTACATGAAATCGTTTTTAAGCACGGTAAGCATATCGAATAAAATTTGGGTGGTAGGACAATGCCTTTTTGCTTTACCCAAAAATAAAAAGTTTCTTTGAGGTTAATGGTCCATAAAATTTAAGCTTATCATTGAGTAGAGAGAATAACAACTTATTAAGCATGTGGAGAACATTAATTTTTTATTTTAAATTTTAATGGTATGGTTAACAGTTGAAAATGCTGGCATATTTTCAGTAGTCTTCCTACATGAATGAATTCATTCATGAATAAAATTTAATTTTCATAACTTTGATTTATGAATGCATCAGTAAATGGGTTTACTTTTTCACATTTATTTGATCATATTAATAAATTATTCGATATGTATATAATTACAGCATTTAGATGATTTACAAAAATTAATATATAAGCATTGTTTTATACAGATACAATCGGATGATTAGCCAACAAGATCACATATTTTATAAATGCATCAATTAACTAGTTTATTTTTTTACATTTACTTAATCATATTAATAAATTATTGACTACCCACATGATTACCACATTTAGATAATTAACAAAAATTAATATATAAACATTGTTTTATACCTACACGATTCGATGATTAGCAAACCAGATCGCATGTTTCATATTGGGGCAGGCGTTCTTTTTATTGGATGTGGACCCTGGCATGGCCTGATCCACATTTTCAATTTAAAGTTATGACCATGTTCTTATTTTGGATGACCTTTCACATTATACCCGACTTTCTGTGTTCATATACGATCATATACTTACAGCTATACTGCTACTGTCGAGGGATACTGTTATTGTCGATGGGTTGCATTTTCTGGAATTTCACATTATACCTGCCTTTCTTTGTTCATATACGATCATATATATGCAACTATACTGCCATTGTTGAGGGATATTGTTATTATTGAGGGATTGCAGACTGATTGGATGCAGTGGAGCACAAGCGAGAGACGGAGATCAGTGTTTCGGATATATTGGAGTCAAGAGAAGGCCAACACAGTAAAGCATCAAGCAGGACGTGGTATGATCTTCCTTTGTCTCTTTAAAATTTCCGAAATCAAATTCTTTTAATTATAGTTTACATGTTACAGACGTAAGGTTTACATATACGTTTACATATGGGTTACAGGTTTTTCCATGGAGTTAGAATTGGGTCAATGTCTTCAATTATGATAATAATTATAGGATTTTCATTTTCTGTCTACTCATAAGTAAGGAATAACTAATTATTCTCCTTGGCATTTCCATTATCCTTGTTATCTCGTTATTAATTAATATTTGCATGCACACTGATGCACACTGAGGGTTAATTAATATTATGCATGCACAGCGTTTTCCCGAGGTTAATGGTCCCATTTACATGAAATCGTTTTTAAGCAGGGTAAGCATATCGAATAAAATTTGGGTGGTAGGACAATGCCTTTTTGCTTTACCCAAAAATAAAAAGTTTCTTTGAGGTTAATGGTCCATAAAATTTAAACTTATCATTGATTAGAGAGAATAACAATTTATTAAGCACGTGGAGAACATTAATTTTTAATTTTAAATTCCAATGATATAGTTAACAGTTGAAAATGCTTGCATATTTTCAATAGTCCTTCTATATGAATAAATTTATTCATAAATAAAATTTAATTTTCATAACTTCCTTTGATTTATAAATGCATCAATAAATAGGTTTACTTTTTCACATTTATTTGATCATATTAATAAATTATTAGATATGCATATAATTACAGCATTTAAATGATTTACAAAAATTAATATATAAACACTGTTTTATACAGATACGATGGATAAGATGGGATGATTAACAAACAAGATCACATGTTTTATAAATACATCAATTAACCAGTTTACTTTTTCACATTTAATTTAATTGGATGAAACCATTATTAGAATGAATTCGCTGAAACCGTATCGTTGGAGACATGAACCAAGCTCACCACATAACCAACTCCATCACTCGCAGCTTCTTCTTGATCCTGGTCATGGCCATAGCTATCCTTCCCGGATCGCCTGAGAAGCACAGAGGGTTGCTACGCCAAAATGACTTGCCAACAAGCCAGTTGGACTCGCTAATTGAATAAATGGCCGGTACCATTTAATGAATTGCAACAAGTAGGTGACGTCTGTCAAGTAGGCAAATCATTCTTGGCGGAGTAACGCACTGTAATTTTACCTCTACCTCTTCATGCAAACTCTTCCTGACTTACACATCGCTTTGGATTTATTAGTTGATGTAACCCACATGACTATGCTGATAAAACAAGAACGACACAGACAATGCCGAATAGAGAGATTGAGAATGGAAAGTGCAGAGCGCGCGCGCTATTGTATTAGATGAAAGTCTAAAGATATAAAGAAAAAACAAAACCACTTAATCAAGAAGTGAGAAGCAAATCCAGCAAATCCTAACGAGTGGTATAGCTGGATAAAATAACTGACAGTGTACAATCATACCCTGTTGAGGTTACACTAACACTTCCTCTTAAAATCAACAGTTACAAATATCAGCATTGATAATGCCCAAGTGTTGTCTCTGAAAATAAAAAATGGTTTTTCCCAATGGCTTTGTAAAGATGTTTGCAAGCCGGTCTCATGAACCACAAAATTGAAGTGAACCACAAAATTGAAGTGAGATTGCAACATGGTTTTTTGATAAAGAAATTGTGGAAGTATTGTCACAAAAGATAGGAGTTAGCTCATTTTCTGTATGTGACATGTCATTCAATAGTATTCGCAGTTACACAGCTTGACAGGAAGTTGAGGTAGCAACAACATAATCTTCCTCTACAGAAGATATTGGGACAATGGAATGCTTCTTTAATTCCCAAGAAATCAGATTCATGCCCAGGTGAAAAGCATACGCCAAGGTGTTTTTCCGATCATCTAGACTGCCTGTAAAATCACTGTCGTGTAACAAAAAAGATGATTATCTTTAGACTGAGTGGACCATAAACCAAAAATGTAATATCCCAAGGCTGATCCCCGATTCTAATTATGAATTATAACATGTTTTATAGGCTGGTGACCCATGTTTTATAAGCTAGGAGGCTTATGTGTTTATTAGGCGAGAGAACCTTGATGTCAAACACCAGGAGCCTGTTTTGTACATGTAAGTATTCATAATTATTAATATAAGAACATCGTTACGTGACCACCAAGAAAGAGTTATGGGGGACTCAACTCCACTAGGCTGGGTAAGGGAGGAGGGTGAGAGATTGAGGAAAAAGGGCTAAGCTTAAGAGCCTAATAGAATAATATGTCATTATTCTAAAAGTTGTAAATAAGATATTAATTTATCCTAACTTCCTTTAGGGAGAGGAACGAGTTCCAAGTGAGGGGAACATGCTCCTCGAGATCCAAGTGTCATCCAAAACGCATGTAGATTTATGGGGGGGGCATTCTCACCACGTGTCAACAAATTGGCTTTATCAGGAATTTGGCATTTGGGAGAAACAAAGTGTGATAGAGTGAAAACGCCCAAAGTCCTGAAGTCTGGAGTTCATCCAGACCGTTCATAAAAGGAGACATGTGTCAGAAGATCAACTTGTTCGGGAGTTCGACATTCGAGAGAATTGGAATGTGCTAGTGTGAAATATTCCGAAGCCCGAAGTCCAGAAGTGACATGACTTGATGACATCACCTGGGATGACGTGGACACATGAGATGTATGCCACGTGTCAGTGAGTTAAGAGCCTTTGGAAGATTGAAATGCCAGTTAGAACGTGACACATGTCACCCATCTGATTGGGCCATGTGTCCACTTCTAGTATTTTGCCACATGGCCTACTCTTAAGCATGGATGGTGGGGCCTCTGATGGTTACATAAAGTAGTTAAAAATTTGGCGAAGAATTTAACTAGACCAAGCCCATGATAACTTGACCCCAGTAGATGCGCGACGCCAGATCGTGAAGTCCAGAGGCTTGGTACTCCAGAGGAAAGGTGTTACAGTTAGGATTGAGTAAAGAACTCTCGAAGGCCAGAAGGTTGGAGTTAATATCAACCGTTGGTCATAAGAATGCGTGGCATCAAATTCCAAGGTCTGGAGACTTGACGCTCTAGAAGAAATGGTTCATGACCAAGTGGGAGGAAGAAATCCTCAAAGTCCCGTAGCACCGAAGTGACGTGACGTGATGACGTCACCAGGGGGACATGGAAGTATTCTGAGATTCACTATTCGATAGTTTATGGGTGTGCATATGTGCAATCCTCTGAAGTCCCAAACCTCGAAGCTCTGAAGTCCAGGAGCCAGGAAGTTCTGAAGCAAAAGATGTGACATGGAATGATGACATCACCTGGGTGATGTGGATATTCCCTAGGCATGCCAGGTGTCATATGACTTTGTACTTGACAACAACTGTAGCAGTTTGAAGATGTGGCACTTCGGAAGGATTGATAGTATGGACAACCCAGAACTCCTGAAGCCCGGAGTTCTGTAGTGAATATCATTCGTTGGATGCTGGGAAGCCGAGCATCATTGTTCCACCCCACTTCGCGAGTTCGCCAATGTGGCATGCCGAGAGATTTGATTTGATGTGTGAAAAGGGGAAAGCTCTAAAGCTTCGGAGCCCTGAAGTTTCAAGGCTCCAGACAAGCGCCCAACTATTAGCACATGGTCACAACCATGGTCACATGAGAATTAAGAGATGAAGGAAAAGGGTCTAGCACCCAAAAGTGAATTGTAGAACAGAACAGGGCTCAAATATAGATCTGTGGGGATTCTTGATCGACCAAAGACCCACAAAAAATGGAGTCTGATATTCTTTTGTTGAATCAGATTGTTTAAGTTATTCTGGAAAATTTATTAAGGAATGTTAGTCTCACAAAATTCAGCTGATTGCACATTTTGCAGAATTAGGAATTGTCAGAACCAAACCAAATTGTCACACAGTGTAGAGAAATGGAAGAGGCACAAGACGCTTATAGTCAATAGGATGAAGTTAGAGGAATGGATGTCCATTTGGGAGTTGAAGGGACAAACTCCAAGGTGCATGGAGAAGAAATGGATAACAATGTGGGCATGATAGAAATCATTAAAATATTGCAAAAAGATGTCCAAATTTACCAGGGAGATAACAAAAGGCTTAAGAGAGACAAGGAGAAACAGGAAAACTTCAATATGAAGTTAATGTGGAGCCTGGAAATAATTGAAAAGAAGTTGGATAAGGAAAGTGGATCCAACAAATCAGGGAGCCACGGATCCCCTGATGTGGAAAGGTGAGAAATAACTGGTAACAGACATCACCAACACTCCCAAAGGCATTCCAAAAGGAATCCACACAACAAATCAAGTCCATATCCTACCAGAAATTATAGGAGATCTGAAGTATATGAACTAAAGGGTGAAATGAATAAGATCAAACCTCCTACTTTTGATGAAGATCACCATAAAGACGAAGAGGCTGAGACATGGCTACTTGGCATCCAGAAATATTTTCAATTGCATAGTTATTCCTCTCATGCAGAAGGAAGAATTAAAATCTATCATATGAAAGGAAAGGCATCCGTGTGGTGGGATCAACTTGTGCAAGTATAGCACATCAGAAAAATGGATGTCACATGGAGGGAATTCAATAATCATTTTGAAAAGAAGTACTTAAGCAAGAGATAGTATGACAAGGAGATGAAAGAGTTCTTGGGTAGAATGACTATAGATGAATATGAAAGGATATTTCTAGAGATGTTGAAGTACGTCCCTTTCATTAAGGATGAGACAGTCAAGATCCAAATATATCTGAATGGGCTTCCATCTTTTATCAGTGACAAAATCCAATATGGTGATCCTAAAACTATGGAAGAAACCATAAGGAACGAAAAGTGTTTATATGATCAACATAAAGGAAATCCTACTTTCCAAAGAGCTTGGGAAGTCAAGAGGAAATTTAAGAGGGAGCAAAGGTAGAAGGGGAACAAGCCACCATTTTTCAGAAATAATCCTCAAGGACAACCAGTTTTGAGGGAGCTTAGGATGGCTAATGTATGCAGGAAAAGGCCAAGGAAGACACCTATGCAATGTTGGGGTTGTAATGGAGATCATAAGTATAGATATTTTCCTCACAGAAAGGACAAGGTGAGATATGTTCATAATGTTCAGCAAAAAGAAACAATGGAGGACATGGGCAGAAGAGTACCAAGAATCTATGCATCCCTGGACAACAAGAAAGATGAGTTTCAATCACACATGATTGAAGTTGAAAGTATGACCAATAACCATGCATATACTATTTTAATTGATTGAGGGGCTAGTCATAGATATATAGATCCTAAGGTAGTGGAAAAAATTCAATTACCAAGAAGAAAGCATGAGAAATCATGGCTGGTGCAGCTGGATACAGGAGCCAAGAGAAAGGTTGTTGAGTTGGTTAAATCATGTCTAGTGGGCATGAATGGAGTGAGTACCAAGGCATATTTGAACATCTTGGCTTTGGAATCACATGATTTTCTAATGTTTATGGATTGGTTGGACCAACACCATGCCATATTGGACTGTCATAATAAGGGATTCACCTTCCTAGATGAGGAAGGAAATCAAAGAGCAGTCCAAGGAATCCCCAGAGTAGTTACTGTCTAGGAAATCTCAACAATGCAGCTGAAGAAGTGTTATAGGAAGGGATGCCAAATATTTGCATCTCATATGGAGGAAGCACCTAAGGAAAATGTGCTAAAATTGGAGGATCATGTAGTCCTAAAATATTTTCAAGATGTGTTCAAGGAGATACTAGGACTACCCCCAAAGATAGATATTCATTTCTCTATAAATTTGATTCCTGGGGCAGGTCAGTGTCAAAGAATCCCTACCGGATGAGCACACTAGAACTAAAGGAACTACAAATCCAATTGGTAAAACTTTTAAAGAAGGGGTACATACACCCAAGTGTGTCACCTTGAGGTGCCCCAGTGTTATTTGTGAAGAAGAAAGATGGGACCCTGAGATTGTGCATTGACTTCAGGAGGTTAAATAAAGTAACTGTAAAGAACAAGTATCCTCTACCAAGGATTGATGATCTCTTCGATCAGTTTAAGGCTGTAATGATATTTTCAAAGATATATCTCAGTTCAGAATACCATCACGTAAGGATTAAATATCAAGACATCATCAAGACCGCCTTCAGGACAAGGTATGGTCATTATGAGTTCACAGTGGTGCCATTTGGGTTATTAAATGCACCATTTTTTTTCATGTGATGAAATAATGGTGTTTTTCAAGAATATTTAGACAAGTCTGTCATTGTTTTTTTGGATTACATCTTTGCATATTCCAAGAAAAAATAAGAGAATGAGAATCACTTGATGATGGTGTTATAGGTGCTAAGAGAGCACCCGTTGTTTGCTAAATTGAGCAAGTGCTCATTTTCCCAAAATCAAATTCACTATTTGGGGCATGTAATATCCAAAGAGGGAATATCAGTAGACCCTGAAAATATTGAAGCCATTAAAGGGTGGGAAACACCTAATAATGTGACAGAAGTTAGATCCTTCATGGGTCTAGCCAGTTACTATAGGATATTCATTGTAGGATTTTTGAGGATTGTTCACCCAATCATTTCCTTGCAAAGAAAATGGGTAAAGTTTAAATGGACAAAAGAATGTGAAAAGAGATTCCAACAATTGAAGCAGTTGTTAACTAGTGCTCCAATTCGAAATATTGCATATCTGGATGAAGAATTTGTGGTTTTCACATACGTATGCAAAGAAGGACTAGGTGGATTCCTCAACCAGGATGGGTTTGTGATATGTTTTGAATCCATGAAATTGAAAGAGAATGAAAGGATGTACGCCACTCACGATTTGGAGTTGGCATCCATAGTACACGCTTTAAATAAATGGAGACACTACCTCATGGGAAAGAGGTTTGAGATGAGAACATACCATTATGGTATGAAATATTTTTTTGATCAACCTACTTTAAATTCTAGGTAGAGAAAATGGTTGGGAATCCTCTATGAATATGACTTTGATATCAAACACATCAAAGGAAAGGAGAAGAAAGTGGTTGATTCACTCAACAAGAGAGTGCATGAACTACATGATACAACCATCCGCATGTATCAAACCAATCTTAAAGACATAATTTTGGAGGCTGCAAAAGCAGATACACAGTACATTGAAATAGTAACAAAGATACAACAAGGTAAGATGCTACACAAAATATAACATCATAGATTGGAAGTTGATGGAATACTCCTGTACAGGAACATAATTTATGTACCTGGTTCTCATGAATTGAGGAGTGTTATATTGAAAGAGATGCATAATGTGCCTTATCCTGGGAACCCTGGATATCAGAAAACAATGGTAGCAGTCAAGAGCCATTACTACTAGCTAGGCATGAAGAACTAAATTGAAGAACACATCACCAGATGTATGGAGTGTCAAAGGGTCAAAGTTGAGCATAGAAACACAGTTGGGTTGCTACATCCATTACTCATTCCTCAGTTGAAGTGGGAAATGGTGACATTGGATTTTATCACAGGATTACCCAAAACAAACAAGCAACATGATTCCATCATGGTGGTGGTGGATGAGCTTATAAAAGCTTCCCATTTTGTTCCCTTGAAGACTACTCACAAGGCCACTAATGTTGTTGATATTTATATGAGGTAAATAACACAATTGCATGTTATTACCAAGACAATTGTGTCTAACAGAGACCCAAAATTTACCTCAAAGTTTTGGAGAGGATTATTCAAGGGGTTCAGAACGAACCTGAACTTAAACACAACTTATCATCCCAAGTCCGATGGACAAATAGAAAGAGTAAATCAAGTGATAGAAGATATGTTAAGAATGTATGTGATGGACAAGCGATCCGTATGGGAAGACTATCTATAGTTGGTATATTTTTCTTACAACAATGGCTACCAAGCATCACTGAAGATGAGCCCATTTGAGACACTTTATGGTAGAAAGTGCAACACACCAATAAGCTAGGATAACCCAAATGATAGAGAAATAATTTGGCTAGAGTTTCTCAAGGAAATGGAAGAGAAATTGTTAAAAATTAAAAAGAATTTGAAGGCTGCCCAAGACAGGCAAAAAAACTATTCTAACAAAGGAAGAACCGACAGGGAGTTTAAAGTGGGCGATCATGTTTTCTTAAAGGTGAAATCCAATAAAAATTCCCTGAAACTGGGAAATAGTTCCAAGTTGGCAGCCAGATATTTTGGACCATTTGAAATTCTAGAAAGGATTGGACCAATAGTTTATATTCTTGCATTTCCTGCATGCATGACTATTCATAATTTATTTCATGTCTCATTGCTCAAGAAATATATACCTGATGCTAATCATGTGATTGATTGGAATGTGATTCAGGTGGAGCAAGAAGGCACTTTACAAGTGAATCTGGTGCACATACTGGACGAGAAGAGAAAGCAACTCTGAAATCAAGCCATAGGGCTTGTAAAGTTCCAGTGGACCTGGTACGGTCCCAAGGACGCAACACGAGAACATGAATATGCTACGCGGGCATAATCCCCACATAATTTTGAAGACTTTGGAAATCTTGCGGATGTTGTGTAAATAAGTTGCACTAAGGAAAGTGCAAAAATAAGGGTAGGGGATTGTAATATCCCAAGGCGGAGTATCGATTTTAATTATGAATTGTAACATGTTTTGTAGGATGGTGAGCCAAGTGCTATAAGCTAGGAGGTTTATGTGCTTATTAGGATGGAGAGCCTAGATGTTAAAGGCGAGGAACTATTTTTGTACATGTAAGTATTCATAATTATTAATATAACAATATCGATGCATGTAGACCGACCAAGAAGAAAGAGTTATGGGGAACTGAAATCCACTAGGATGGGTAAGGGAGGAGGTTGAGATATTGATGAAAAAGGGATAAGATTAAGATCCTAATATAATAATATACTATTATTCTAAAAGTTGTAAAGAGTGTATTAATTTATCCTATGTTCCTTTACGTAGAGGAACGAGTTCCAAGTGGGGGGAACATGCTCTTGGAGAGCCAAGTTCCATCCAAAACACATGCAGATTTATGGGGGGGTGTTCTCACCATTCGGGGAATTCAGATGATTCTCACCATCCTGACCAGGATGGCCATTTGTTACCCGGATTGACTAGTGCACCCAACAAGTACACAATAACCCTGGAATGCCATTATGGAATTCCTGAAACATTTTGAATCTCTACAATAAGCCGAATTGATACCCTCGCTGCACCTGTACCCAAGGGATTTCCTACGTATTGTCCTATCTGTACCGTTGCCCACGTCTAGTTTTTGTTTCTATGATCACCATGTCCATGTGTTGAGGAGTGGGAGTCAAGAAGTGGGTTGTCAGGCCCATGGATAGAAGAAGCAGGTTGTCAGGCATGTGAGAAACTCTCTCTAGGTGAGAGTGTGTGTTGAGGAAGTGAGTTCTCCTAGAGGGAGTCCAGTAGCAACTATAGAGCTCTAAGAATTTTTAATCCGACCTGTTTCTGAAGCCTCGGAAAGGGAGGTGTAGCAGCCGATGGACTGTGTGACAATGAAGGTGTACACTCCTGGGGTGGGACATGAATGTGGGGAACGAGAGTCTATGATCTATGGCCAT
>JASDQU010439475.1:89550-101992 GCA_032191745.1 Picea mariana
TAGATAAGTATTTTTTTTGTGCTTAATGGTGAAATAATATATTTTAGTGCATGTCCAGTATTCTTGTAATTATATCATGTGTTTCGCTGCATGTATGTTTTCATGTTATCTATTTCATTTCCTTTTAAGTTTATATGTGAATATTTCCAAAAAAGAGATCTGTCTGAGGTAGCGTGTTTTCGACCTGCTGAGGGGCCGGGAAACATTACAAAAATTGAGAGTGCTAGCAACATATCTCTGAATCATTTTCTCCATATTCCAGTGAGAATATTTGGGAGATTCCATGAAAATAGAAACAAAGCCAGTTACATACATAATATAAGGCCTAGTTGTTGTAAGATACAAAAAACTATCTATTCAAATTTTTTACAAAGTAGAATGCATTGTACTTCCTTCATCTTGCTTGCTCTATTTTGTGCCTAGGGTTATATGAGTTTGTTCTAGATTGTAGTCTTCCATGCAAAATATTTTGATGATGTCTATTGCATACTTTTGTTGACAGACAAAAATCCCTTTGGTTTATTGGTCAACCTCAATCCCCAAAAAACATTTGATTATGCCAAGATATGTCGTCTCAAACTCAGATTTCATGGCATGTTTAAAACTGGATAACTCAAGATTTCCAGTATATGTCATGTCATCAACATATAGACAAACAATCACAATTTTACCTTGTTTATCTATTTTGGTTTATAGAGTTGGTTCATTTTGGATTTTGTTGAAAGCACTCTTGATCAGGTAAGTATCAATTATGTTGTACCGAGATCTTGGGGATTTCTTTAAGCCATACAAGGTTTTCTTCAATCGATACACTTTGAATGGCTCCTCTTTGACTTCAAATCCAAGTGGTTGATCCACAGGGACCTCTTCTTCTAAGACACCATTCAAGAAAGGTGGCTTGACATCCATCTGGTATACTTGTCATTTATGTTGAGATGCTATGGCTAAGAGAGTTCTTACAGTGTCCAACCTTGCTACAGGAGAAATTTTTTTCACCATAATCAATGCCTGGTTTCTGTGAGAATCCTTTGAAAACAAGTCTTGATTTGTTTTTTTCAATCTTCCCCTTTTCATTGAGTTTAGTTTTGTAAACCCACTTGACACCAATACTTGTCTTATGTTTGGGAAGATAAATGAGATCTCGTGTCTTGTTCTTCTCAATAGAGTAAATTTCCTTGTCCATGGCTTGAACCCAATGTGTCTCTTTAGCTTCCTCTTTAAAATATGTAGGTTGACATGACATTAATGCAAAAATATTTTTCTCATCAATATCATCCAACTGTTGAGAGATTTCTCTCAAGCATCGAGTTCACTGATTTTGAAGTTCAGAGGATGAATTGATGCTTGAAGAAGAGTTGTCCTGATAACTTTCAGACTGCCCTTGTACCTTCAATATTGGAAGGACAAGATGATGTGTTTGTTGTACTGAATTTTCTGTGTTTTCATGAAGTGGAAGCAACATATTTTGACTTTCCATAGGGCGATTTTCAGACTCACTCCAGAACTGATTTTAAATAAATTTGACATCTCTGTTGAGAATGAGTTTCTTTGAAATCGGGTTGTAGTGTCTATAGGATTTGGATGTATCACTGTAGCCAACAAAAATTCATTATTCTCTTTGATCATCAAGTTTCTTCTTCAATTCGGAAGGTATGTGAGAGAATGCAATGCATTCAAAGGTCCTAAGATTAGCAACATTCATTTTTGTGACACTCCATGGTTATTGAGGGACCTTCATCTTGACACTAGTGGTTGGGTATCTATTTAGGAGATAAACTAAACATGCTACAACTTTATCCCAACATAAATTTGATAGACATTTATCTCTGAGAATGCTCCTTTCCATGTTCATTATAGTCTTATTTTTCCTCTCACCCACTCTATTTTATTGTGGAGTATACTTGGTTATGGTTTGCATGATTATGCCTTGTGATTTGCATAAATTTGCAAATTCTATTGAATATTATTCTCCTCTTCCATGTGACTTGAGAATATTCACATATTTCCCACTCTTGTTTTCAGCTTCATCTTTGAACTCCTTGAACTTTATAAAGGTTTCAGACTTCCGTCTGAGAAAATAGATCCATATTTTCCTACTAAAGTCACCAATAAGTGTTAGAAAACAAAAGCTACCACCTATTGAATTTGTTTGCATTAGTCCACATAGGTCAGTGTGAACCAACTCTAAGTGTTGTTTGGCTTGAGTGGAGGACTGTGGAAAGCTAGTTCTCTTATGTTTTTCGAGAATGCAAGACTCACATGGGGAATTTTTCTCTTTGAAGATAGGTAGACATTTGACCATGGAGTGCTTCTACAATAGGCTTAGAATCTGAAATTCCATATGTCCAAATCTTGCATGCCAAATCATAGTTTCATTGGGAGTGGATGCACTTTGTGCATAAGATTGGGTCAGATTCGCAGTTCTAAGGGTCAGGGGAAACATTCTATTCCTAGTCATGTGGATTTTAGAAATAAATTTTCTGGTGGGAAGTTTGTCATATATATTACATGATTTTCCTTCACAAATTACCTTATATCCATTTTCAACTTGTTTTCCTACACATAAAAAATTATGTTTCAGATCGAGAACGTGATAGACATTGTTTATGTCTTTATTTAAATCTTGTTTAGTGAGAATAGGGACCGTTCCTTTGGCTTGAACTTTGAATAAAGAGTGATATCCAACTGTAATATATGATGAAATAGAAGAGTCAATGAAAGAAAGTAAATATTTGTTACCTTTCATGTGATTGTTGGATCCATTGTCCAACAACCAGAGGTTCTTGTGTTGTTCTTCAGGTTTTTGACATGAGAGAAACATCCCATCTGAGGTGTTTCCTTCATGATTTGAGACATGGTGTCTGCCTGAATGTTGATATTATTTCTTCTTCCTGCATTCATATTCATAGTGCCCATACTTTTTGTAGTAATAGCATTGTATTCTTTCTTTGTCATTTGATCTCCTCTCTCTGCCTCTTTGAGGCTGGAAATTCTGATGTTGATTTTGATGTGTGTGACCTGCACCTAAGTGAAGGTTTCTTGGATTTATCTCTCTTCCTATGTGGCCTCTGCCTATGCCTATGAGGAAAAGAGTTTCATGCCCTTGTGTTGGTCCTAAATGGTTAGAGGTGGCCATTTTTGTAAAATCAAATCCAAAACAAAATGTTCGCAATTTTCGTTATTTTTCTTAGAGATAAAAAATACCTCTGATATCGCTTGATGGAAATAAATGGCGCCTCTTCCTATTTCCTGTGCATAAGACAAGGTCCTCGGGGGTCTAAATACATTAGCGCAATACGAGCTTGATCTACAAGAAATTTCTTGTTTACTGGTACCAATTTTGTTGGATCTGACTATCCGAGCATAATTTCTTTTTGAATAATATTTTTTTTAATGTTAAACCCTCATATGTCCAAGGGATAAGAACCAGGTTCTTTAGGGCTTAGGGCTCCAGGAGTTTTAATATGTTAAGACCTCACTTCCTCTGAATAACTGAATGGGGGAAGTCAAGGCAGAGATGAATGGTCCTGGTTGATATGAGATCAAAAACCCACAATTACTTCAGGAATATGGGCTTCTAAGCCTTCCTCCACTCTAATTCACAAGACAAAGATCCAACGAACCTCAGAGCTCGACAAACCAACGACCAATATCCTCTTCGAAACTCCGTCCTTCGGGAGTTACCATCTACTGACTCGCACAAACCTCAGTGTCGAATCTCTGAAGTGACCTAATCTCCAGAGTGACGTAAGCTAGATCTCAGCAGTCCACGTGTCTTCTGGAATGAGTGGTCAGTATCCACTTCGAGCTTTGGCCTTTGAGGTTCTTTCCATCATTGCTTCATAGTTTTCCCAGAGTGTTAGATAAACTTCCAGATTGTTTACATGTGTCCAGTGTGATCAATGGTCTGAATTTACTTCGATTTTTCAGAGCTTCGAGAGTTCAGGAGTTCTTGACTCAACACACCTTAATTCTTCCAGAGTGTTGGTGATCTGGACCTCTTCTAATTTTTTTCCACGTGGCATTTACATCGACGGTCTAGATGTGCTCTGCTCTTTGGAGCTTCGGGTGATTGGTAACCCTTAGTGCATGTCTCTACTTCCTCCGAAGTACAATATTTGAGAATACAGTAATTGTGTGACATGTGTCTACTAGATCCAACGGTCCATATTCACTTCGAAACTTCAAGATATTTGACTCTTGTGTAACCCTTGCACGAAATTCTATGAATACGTGAAGTCCCCTCAGTATTCTCTACATGCAACCGAGAGCTATTACCTTGGCTTAAACCTTTGGGTGCTTATCTCACTTTTTAATATTGATGGTTGTGTTTAAATGGACCAGGAATATTGATGGCCACAACAGATTGCAAAACCTAAACATGCTCATTCTTTAATTTTCTTCCCGATATCCGCAATGGGAATATGCTCATCTATAGTGGGGTCGATGTCCATCATTGATCTGTTGATGTAGGAAGATCAACAATCCTGAGAGATTGCAAACTCTAAACTTGCACACTCTTTAATTTTACTCTCGATCTCCGTAATGGCTCTCTGCCATCGATCTGCCTTCAACTTGATATGACAGTTATGACTTAATCTTTGATTGATATTACAGCTACTATCTCTCATACCTAGATCTAACTATTTTTATATGTTTGGATACTTTGCGTGCTCCTCGTCCTATCTGGGCTTGATCTAACGACCCAAATATGTTCTCGCGGCCAATATTACAATTGTTGTATCTTCTCTTGTGCTACTTCTGCATCTTCCTCCTCAAGAAAGGATTCCACGAATTCTTAAAGTTCTTCATCTTTGGACATTATTCTGCAAGTATTCCTCCACACGTTGTGGTGTCTCTAGCATTCCTTTAGCGAACTGATGTCTCCAACGCTCCTTTAGCGGACTGCTCTCTAGGATCTGTGAATAGTTTTACTTCCCGCGCTCTGATACAATGTTAAAACAAGAAGGAAGCAGACAATAAGAATAGACAGATCGAGAATGGAAAGTGAAGAGCAAGTTATTGTATTAGATGAAAGTATAAATATATAAAGATAAAATAAAACCACCAAATCAAGAAGTCATAAGAAAATCCTAACTATTGGTACAACTGGCAGTGTAGAGTCACACCCTATTGAGGTTACAACTAACATATGCTACCAGTTTTACTATATTCTCCATCACCCATGGATCAGATGTGGGTGACATGAATATCTCCACCGTAATATTTTAAATCCCTCTTATGAACTTCCTAGATCTAGGCTTAGATATATTTAAAAAAAAACAAAATTTCAATGAATATATTGAAAATTGCCCACTTTCTTAGAAGTTGTTAAAACCAACTAATCAATCGATACAAAACATGAATAGATGAAAGTATGGATCGATTGAATGATGAAATTTTCACTTACATTATATTCAAACACAATCAACTCCCCCTCATTCAAGAGTCTTGAACCCTCATATCATATGTAATTTCATTCGGTTTGTAGTCCATCTCATCCATACTCTCAAGGAGTCTAACTGCTTCCGCAAATCATTTTATCTTACGAAGTAAAAACAAAATTAAAGAAAATAGTCCTAGGAGGATATTTGTTCATCTTCATCATCTAAAAAAATATCATTGTAGATTATCCATTTGTTATTTCTGATAGGAAAGAAATATCAGTTGATGAAATGTGAATTTGTTTGGAGGAAAATTAGCATTTTCCATCTTTTCCAATACGAATTTGTCTACATAAACATGGTTCTATTTAAAAAAGAGAAGAAATAACCTTTTAGTAAGTGAATCTCATGGAATAAATATCCAGTTTTTCAGTGTTGTGGTGGCACTAGATGAAGGGACTTGGTGGTTTGAGTCCCCTTACTTGAGCACAACAATAGAACCCATAATGATGGCCACGACCATGTCGGTGTTCATCTTCAATTTCTTCAAATTCCTCGAAATTTGTATTACCCTCGTATAGATTCCTAGTCACATACAGATCTCTCACCATGTCGACATCGCCATGTACCACAATAAATGACAAGTTAAAATAATAGAGGCATTGCCCGACATAATCCGTCACCTTGAGGAGCTCAAGCACGATGGCCAACTTGGGATTCCCCATGTAATGAAGAGGCTTTCTCCGATCTATGGTCCTCTTGAACAGGACCTTCATGGACTTTTCGATGAGATCCTCCATCGGGAAAATGGTCTATGTCTACTTGAATGTCACAAAAAATGTGAGAAATTTGGCCATGGGCCAGGGCGTCTTGACCTTGCCAGAAAAATATTATCAAGTACAATCATTGCAAGAACCTATGGAAGTTGATGTAAATTTGCACCTATAAACGACGCGACCATTTCCAAACCTAATAGCCAGAGACGATAGTATAACTATTTCAAGTTTTGAGCATATTATACCAGACCATGACAAGAAAACAAAAGGAATAACCCAAATGAAAGTGAAATAAAAATACGGCATGTGATTTATACTCAATACATATGAGGTTCCAATCCTTTGGACCGAGGTCCATAATTTCCTTGTGATTTTAGAATATGAATGGATTTATTTCAAATTCCATTGCATCTTTCCTCAAAGTCCAACTTACTTACGATAAAAATTATTAGACTCAAAATAGTATCGAATTACATCTTCTCCCCCTTGATGGTACTTTAAATGACCGTGCAGATCAAATCTTCACAACTTTAGCACCTGCATAGAGGGTTGTTCGAAAACACCGAATATAGAATGGACACCTTCAATAACCACTCACACAACCAAACAAAATATCAACACACTGATTTTTCGCGTGGTATATGGGGAAATATTCGCGACCCTAACCAAAGTGGCCACTTACATAAATTTATTAATGCAAAAGAAAAATATTATATAAATATTTACAAGGGAGTTTCTCACAATCGATCATTGACGAATGACCCTTCATGCTTTTTAAATAGAGATCATTGACCCATCGAGTGTTAATCTACAGATCAATGTAACCATTAATATCGAGGAGAATATGAACTATCATTTCACTCTATATCTAGAACATACTGTCAGATTACCTAACTAAAAATGAATATTAGTGCATACTAAATAAACACACTTTTACCTAACGACACGTTATACCAAGATGATATTAAATAGCTCCTAAGTGTCTAGATATCATAGCATACCCTCTTATGAACAATTTGGGACATGATTGAAGGATTCACAAAGGAGACATAATAGAATAAGGGATGAGACATAAAAGCCTATCCTCCCTTAATGACAACTTCCCAAAATCCTAACATAGATGAAAATTTTGAAAACTTGATCTTCTGTAGGGAAAATATAACTTTAATAACTCCATCATGAATGAGATTTTGGATGATGTGCATGTGTAGCTCGATGTGTTTGTTGCGCTGATGTTGAAATAAGTATTTAGTGAGCTTGATGGGACTTTAATTTTCAAACCAAAGGATGGTTGGATGTTTATAACTCAATCGAAACTATGAAACTATTTTTCAAAGAAATAAGGCTCCTTGACTTGCATTAATTGTTGCTTGATACTCTCCTTCTCCTAAAGAAAGTGCAATAGTCTATTGTTTCTTACAGACCCAAGTGATAGGTCTTTAACCAAGGATGGAAACATAAATTGCATTAAACTTTCGATCATGAGGATCATTGACCCAATCTGAATGAATGAAACCAACCAATAAAGGACCCCCCCTGAGTTGTAATGTATCCCGAACTAAAATGTACCTTGAACATGCCAAAATTTTCTTCTATCTGCATTCCAATAAATTTCATGAGGTGTTTTCATATACCAAGCAACAAGACCAATAACAAATCAAAGATTAGGATGGGTATGAATCAAGTATAAGAGGATACCAACTAATTGATGGTACAAAGTGGCATCAAATTTGGGAGAAGTATAGGTGATAGCAAGTTTGAGTCTAGACTAGAAGGGAGATAGGGTTGGTTTTGAATCTTCAATGTGAAAGTGACAAATAAGGTTACAAGTATACTTAGAATAGGAAAAAAATTCCTTCCTTTGTTTTCAAAACTTGGAGTCAAGTGGTTTAAAACTTTAGGGTAACTACTATTGAGGATAATATCATAAACATAAATAAAAATAATAATGATAAGTCTTCCTACTTTCGTGTTATAGACATTAGCATTAGAATGGAATCTAGAAAAACCAGTGTCAAGAAGAAAATTGTCAGTTTTATCATACCATGCTCGAGGAGCTTCCTTAAGATCATAAAGAGATTTATTAAGGTGAAAAACAAGGCTAGAGTTAATCTTCACATAGCCAGGAGGTTATTCCATGTATATTTTTTCTTGAAAATATCCATGAAAGAAGTCAAATTTAACATCCATCTGATGCACCTCACGTTTATGTGAGATAGTAACGACAAGAAAAAGGTGGATGGAATTTATTTTGGCTACAGGGGAAAATATTTCATTATAGTCAATTCCTTCAACTTGGGAGAATCCTTTGGCAACTAGCTGATCCTTGTGTATTTCAACAGTTTCATATGATGCATACTTAGTTTGGTAGACCCATTTACATATGAATAGTTCTCTTCCTTTTGGAAGAGGTACAAGATCCAAAGTATTGTTTTCCATTAGCGAATGATACTTTTGATTCATTCTTGTATCCCAATCTGGATGAAATGAAGCTTCTACAAATGTCTATGGATTATGAGTCTATGAAACTTCATAAAAAGAGAAGAAGCTCACGAGAACTGTGAACATGTCCGACGCTGATATGAAGGATCACCATCAATATCACCAGATGTTTCTTGTGTTGAAAAAACCCATCTAGGAAGTGATGATGCTGCTATAGGTTCAGGTTCAATGGAATCATTTGAAGGAAGGTGAGATGGCAGAGGTGTATTTTCATCCCCACTACCATCATAGGAAGAATAAAGAACAATAATAGGAATATAAGAACAAAAAGACTTTGAATATGGATCACAGGTTGAAGAAGACATAAATGACGAATTAGGCTCACATGCCAGGAGATTTTCATTAAATTTTACATCTCATCTAATAATAATTTCATTACAATGTGGTTGAAGAAGTTTGTAGCCTTTTTCATCTTCATCATAACCAACAAATATACACTTATCACTTTTAGGCTCATTTTCTTTCATTTTATCATCAAGAATGTGAGCCAATGTTGCACTCCCAATTACACAAAAGTGACTTAAATATGACCTAAGTTTATTCCATGCTTCTTCTAGTATTATATTTTTAAAATCCTTTATGGGAGTCTGATTTACTATGTAATTTTCATAGTTAATGGCTTCCTCCCAATACTTCAGACTTAATCCCTTAAATTAGATCATACAATTAGCCATTTCTTTTAATGTGCGGTTCTTTCTCTCAATGACACCATTTTTTTGTGGTGTATATGGAATGATGAGTTGCACTTGGATGCCATGTGTAATGCATTAACTTTTAAATTGATTGTTCACATATTCACCTCCATTATTTGTTCTTAATCCTTGAAGCAGATGTCCATATTTCTTTTCTACAAAGGCCTTGTAGGGAAAGAATGTTTCACAAACTTCTCTCTTAAGTTTTAATAAGTAAATCGAAGTGCATCTAGAAATCTCATCAATGAAAGTTAATAAACAGTTTCACCTAGAAAAAAGAGAAAAAAGTGAATTGCATAACTCACTATTAACAAGCTACAAAGAGGTCAAGGCATTCTAAGAAGCATGTTTTTCAAAACTATCCCAATGATTTTTGTCAAGAACACAACCAGAAAAAAACACCATCTCTACACAAAACAAGAGGAAGACTAGTCACCATCTATTGATTACATAGTTGTTGTAAGAAAGGATAATTTAGATGACCAAACCACTCATGCCAAAGTTTGATCAATTCATCGCTATGAGAAACAAAAATTGATGGAAAATATGATGACCCAAAGTTTTCAAACTTGTACAACCTGGTAATATCATTAGAAACTCTAGTTGCAAAAACATGTTGAGGATCTTTTAGATCATTGATTACAACTTGGTAAGGTGAAAACTCTACGGTTTTATCTTAACCTGAATGAGTGATTTGATATATTGATAGAAGGTTGTAGGAAAGAACTGGAACATAAAATACATTATTAAAATGATTATTATATACCTGAATTGTTCTACAACCTACAACATTAAGAAATCTATCACCACCAATAAATTTCTTCTTGATGTTACATTAATTAAGAGTAGAAATATGGATTTGTCCTTAACCATAAGATAATATGCTCAAGAATCAATAATTCACTCATTAGAAGAAGAAGTATAAGTTTAATGAAACGAGAAACTAGAAGATAAAAGTGCATGTCCATGAGAAGAAGAAGAAATAGTAGTAGAATTAATATTTATTTTATGCTTCTTCATCATTGCTTCTAAATCCGCCATCTTCTTAAAAAATTTGGACTCATCATGGCCACATTTACCACAAAAGTTGAAATGTCTATAATTCTTCTTACTTTTATATTTTTCTCCTTTGTCACCATTAGGAGAGGAAGTTGGATAAGAGGGTTTGGGACCCTTGTTTTTCTTGTTGTTGTGGCAAGGATGTTGCTTTTGGAGATTCTTGAAGTTATCTTTTTTCTGGAATACTAAGGATTTGTTTGAGGTACCTATAATGCTAATCAATCCAACTTGAAGAAGATTATATTTCTCTTGAATCAAAGAATCACAAAAGGACTCAAGAGAGATTTTTTTATAAGCAGTCCCTAGAGCTTCTCTGGTGGAATAAAAGGTAGATACAACAATAGAATATGTACTAACATGCTTAGCGAAAATAACATATATGCATATATCTTCCAGAATACCTAGTGGGAATTCGATACAAAAATGTATAAGTGATGTAGGAGCATTGCTTCACCTAGCAACATGCCAGCTAACCAAAACATTTAGTGTGCATTCATGGAGGAGAGAGGCGCTAGCCCTCTGATTTTAAAATTTTAAATTGTAATTAAATGTTTGTAAGGCTGGTAGAGCCAAGCCGTGCTTTTGTGTAGGCTATAGATAGATTCACCTTTAATGGTTGACAGGCTGAAGATCTAGATCCAATCCAGACTAGACATCCATTGAATGCAATTCATTGTAAATTAATGAGAGTAGGTATCTTGGAGGGAAGAGCTGAAAGGAGCCCCTCTTTTGAAAAAGATATTTTGTATCTATATTTATTAGTTCCAAGAGAGGAAGAAGCAAGATTGGAGAGATAGGAGAGAAATCTGAGACTCTATTGCATTCTGAGATTTGTACACATTGTAATCAGACATTTATGTTAATGAGAAAAAGAGCAGTTTTTCCTACATTTGATTCTGTGTGTTTATGTGTCTTTCATGAATTCTATGTGTGTGTTCATTTGTATGATGTAGATGTATGTTAGATTCCATCTGTAGGGATAGATATATTTTTCTATCTGTGAGTTTATTGATTTCAGTCTGGATTCTTTGTGGTTTCATGCAAGGGTTTTCATGATGGAGTACTGAGGGCTCTAAAAGCGGAGACTCTATTGCATTCTAAGCTTTGTACACATTGTAATCAGACATTTATGTTAATGAGAAAAAGAGCAGTTTTTCATGCATATGATTCTGTGTGTTTATGTGTCTTTCATGAATGTTATGTGTGTGTTCATTTGTATGTTGTAGATGTATGTTAGATTCCATCTACAGGGATAGATATATTTTTCTATTTGAGATTTTATTGACTTCAGTCTGGATTCTTTGTTGTTTCATGCAAGGGGTTGCATGACAGAGTACTAAGGGCTCTGTAAGCTAGTGCAAGAGTGCACATCTAACTTCTGTGGAATTAAGACAAAGATGTTCCAAGAGGGTGCACCAAAGGAATCATAAACTCAAGGGATGAGCTTCAAGGTTGTTGAATACCTTGAAGGTAAGACTTTGCAGGGGAAGGCACAGAGAGAAAACAAAATTACTGAGGATTATGTGAAGCTCTGGCAGGTGGGCATCGAGCAAGTGCAAGGGGTGCACGAGAAGAACTCTATTTCAAGTTCATAGATAAGGTAAGTGTTGAGGAGAAGACACTTACAGAGTTACTGAATACTCTATAGGCTCAACAATAAGTGCTTGAGCATAAGTCACCAAGAGGGCACTTGCATCTCTTCGAGGGACGGAAGGGACATAGACATTTGGTGTCCAAGCAATTTAATCTCATGAAGATGATTCATTACCAAAGTTCAGCAGGGACAACGTTTCCAGAACGTAGGTGAGAACCAAATTTTACAGGCTTCGTAGGAGGAAGAATCGAAGGATGAGACCTTCAACACTTAGAAGAACTTCTAAGTCAGAAAGAAAAATAAATCTCAGGAGGAGGAGCACAACTATCATTGGATCGACACTAGGAGAGAATATTTGGACCATTGAATCTACATCCAGGCACATGGGAGAGCACACAAGAAATAACAGATCCGGGTCGTTAGATTAGAGCATGG
>JASDQU010439475.1:106861-139207 GCA_032191745.1 Picea mariana
GTCACTATATAAGACAAAATCCTTCGGAATCAAGTAATGCCTCCATTTTTTCAATTCCTGTATGATAGCATAAAACTCGTTTTCATATGTGGAGTACTTCACTTTCGCTTCATTCAGCTTCTCGCTGAAGTATGCTATTGGCCTGTCTTCTTGACTCAATATTGCCCCTATTGCAAACCCACTTGCATCGTATTTCACTTGAAATGTCCTTTGGAAATCCGAAAACACCAGAATTGGTTGTTCTGTGATCTTCCTCTTCAACAGATTAAAAATATTTTCAGCTTCTTTTGTCCAGTGAAAAGATTTGTGTCTTTTCTTCACTATGTACTTCATCGATGCACTAATCCCACTGAAAATTTTGATGAATTTTCGGTAGAAACTAGCCAATCCGTGAAAACTTCTCACCTCAAATATATTCTTCGGTGATGGCCAATTTTTTATTACCTCTACCTTATCTGGATCCATCCTCAATTTATCTGCAGAAATAACAAACCCTAGATAAATGAGCTCCGTCTTCATGAATGAGGATTTCTTCATATTTATCAACAACTTCTCTTGATGTAGTCTCTACATCACTGTAGCCAAATGTTTCAGATGCTCGGCCACTGTTTTATTGAAAATCAGTATGGCATCCAAATACACAATGAAAAATTTCCCGATGAATTCCCTTATGACTTCGTTCATCAACCTCATGAAGTTACTTGGCGTGTTTGTTAAGCCAAATGGAATAACAAGCCATTCATACAACCCTTCATTGGTTTTGAATGTTGTCTTCCATTCATCACCTTCTCTCATGCGGATTTGATGATAACCGCTTTTCAAATCAATCTTTGAAATTAATTTTTCTCCACTGAAGGAATCCATCAGATCATCCATCCTTGGCAATGGAAATCTGTACCTTATGGTTATATTTTTGATCGCCCTTGAGTCAGTACACATCCTCCAGCCTCCATCTTTCTTCAGACTAAGTACTGTTCGAACAACACACAGACTCAAGCTTTCTCTGACCAAACCTTTGTCCAACAAATCCTGGACTTGTCTTTTGACCTCCTCATTCTCCTACGGCGTCAATCTGTACGCGGATTTGTTTGGAAAACTGGCTCCTGGAATGAGATCAATATTATGAATCACACTTCTCATCGGTGGTAATGAATGAGGTAGTTCATCCACTACTATGTCAGCGAACTCTTCCAGCAGCTCCTGAATCTCTTCTGGTAAATCATCTACTCTTGTGCTGGTCAAAACAATCTTTGGTTTCCTGACCACAATGAATTGTGGTTCCTCTTTATTCTTAACCTCAGTAAGAAGTTCCTTCCCACTCATGAGAAGTACAGTGTTGCTTACTTCAGGTTTCACCTCCTTATCCTTGATTGGAAGCAACATGTGAGTTCTCCCATTTTTGTCTAGGGTGTATGTGTTCATTCTCCCATCATGAATCACATTCCTGTCTACCCAGTAATAGATGACGAACATCCATAGGAATAACATCACATAGTATCTTATCATTATATCCTCCTATATTAAATTCAACTAAACACTGTTTAGTGACTGTTACCTGATATCCTTTTTGTAGCCACAAAACTATGTATGGGCTTGGATGATCAATCGTCTCCAATTCTAGCTTTTCTACCATCTCTGTAGAAACGAGAATATCTATGCTACCACTATCCACAATGACCTTGCATACCCTGTCCTTGGTTTTGCAAGCAGTCCAAAAAAGTCTGTTTCTTTGGACTAAACTCTCCACCTCCTTCTCTGGTGTCAAAAGAGCTTTTCGCATCATCAGCGATCTTCTGCCTTCAACATCTTCTGCCTCAAAATCCCGCCTCTGTGCTTCGGCGATGTGAGTTTCTCCTCCTTCTTTCTTTTTATCTGGACACTCGTAAGACTTGTGTCTAGTATTTCCGCATGTGAAGCATGTTATTACTCCACCTCTTCCTCTTCTTCTACCTCTAGTACGAGGAAAAATATTATTATCAACATACTCTCCTCTCTGTTCGGTATGATGTCCTCTCTGTTCAACATATTTCCCTCATTGTGAGGTTCCACCTTTCTCAGTTCGAGTTTGAGGTTTCTTTCAGTCCTCCTTGGGTTTCTGGTTTTTATCCTGGGCAACTGATTTGCCTCTGGGCTGACTTCTGCCTTGGCCTCTTTGACCCTGCTTTTGGCTCAGTTTCTATTCAACCTTTAGAGCCATCTGATAAGCATCTTCCACTGTTTGGATGGTTACCATGCTCATCTTATCCTGAATTTCGTACCTCAGGCCATTCATATATCTAGCAATTTTTTCATCATTGCTCTCCCGATGACCTGCCCTGATGTTCAACTTGTAGAATTCTTCAGTGTATTCTTTCACTGTCATCAGCTTCTGTCTCAAGTTCTATATCCTCCTGAACAAAGTAATTTGATAATCTCTGGGGATGAATTTCTCCTTCATCTTTGCGATCATTCTATCCCAGCTTTTGATCTTTTGCTTGCCCTTGCAGTGTCTGTCATCTTGTAGTTCATCCCACCACAATGCTGCATGTCCCTTCAATCTTGTGACAGCATGTTTGACTTTCTTGTCCTCTTCGACATCTTCATAGTCAAAGTATGTGTCCAGAGCTATGATCCAGTCTAGAAGCTCCTCTGCATCCAGATTTCCTTCATAAACTGGAAGGTCCATTTTTTCTCTTGCACCCATTTTTGCAATAGCTCTAATCAAACGTTCATTTGTTGCATCTTCGGCTGCAACTTCCTCTTCTTCATGTTCTACTTCAATTTCACTTTCGAAATCACTAAGTTCCCCAACATTGATTGTACACCTCTGTGCTATCTTCATGTCTTCAAGTCTGTCTTGTAGATCACACATTTCTTCTTCCATGGCTGGATCAGTCATCTGCCTTCCCCTTTTTCTTGGCATTTCCCTATCCTCTGGTGGATCGGGTGTTTTCCTGTCCCTTCTCCTTGGTGTCATGGTGAATTCTCCTTTTCCCTACTACAGAAAGAAAAGAACCTTTCTGATCTCTGATACCAAGTTGATGCCACAGAGCCCTCCTCAACCCACAGGTCGGAAGGTCCACGTTCACAGGATCTTTCCTCTTCACTGGCCTGAAGAGCTCTCGAAAATGGCTCCTCTATTTCCCTTTCAGGAAATCTGCACCCACAACAAATCCTCGTGGAATTTTCCCTTTGCACTTCGGGAGACCGAACTTTGCGATTTCGCAAAGTCTACAGTCGAGTGTCTTGTCGCTCAGACCCCCGAATCCCGAACCTCCAAAACTCCGATATCACTCTGACTCCGACTTGTCGGATTTCGTGAGTTCGTGAGTTCTGATGCAAGGCTTTCGGGACTTCGATTTACGAAACTCTGAAGTGGTCAATGCAGTTGACTTCTATGCCGATAGTGTGCCACCTTTCCACCTTGTTGGCTCTTATGGTCCCACACAATCCTATTGATCCTTCACATCTTCGCGCTTCACGATTTTGTGAACCTTGATACCAAGTTTTCGACCCTTCCACACACGAAACCCCGATAGGCAATTTCACGAGTGATCCAACGGCCCCTGGCTGACTTGAATCGATGGCTCTGTCTCTCTTGAGCTTGCACCTTTAAAATAATCCCCGTAAATCTCTGGCTATTCTACGATATTTGACGACTCGCAGGACTTCGTGATTTCTCCATGGAGAAATTTCGATCGTTCAATGTCTACTTGACTATACCTGCGAAATGAGCTAAGTATTCCTCCACGAAACTTGTCCACCTGCGGTGCAACATTACGACACCTTCTCAATACTTCGAGGCAAAAACTTCCCTGTGTTGCCTTTCAACAGTTTCGAAGGTCTTATCCTTCCTAAGATTTCTCACAACTCCTATTCTTAAAGAAGACTCTTGCGCGCACTCCTTGCGGCAACCTTCAGACACCTTAAGTTTTGAACTCCTTTTGAATCTGCGCACACCTGCAGCAGTAGTATCTCAATACTTCACTCAGGTCCACAACTTTGAGACTTTACTCAGCCTACACACTCCTTACACATCTCATGTGCCCACTTGCACTTATGAGAAAATGAGNCACTCCTTGCGGACAATTCAGCTGCACTCCTTGCAGGAACTCTTGCTTAGATAGAGAAACAATTGAAACTCATTTCCCTTACTCTCTCTCTCCATCATATTTCAGGCATTCAACAAGAGATCATTGATACATAGCATAAAAGCAGTTGCATGACAGAAAGAGTAAAATAACCATGAGCATAACATTTAACATACATACCCAGAGAACCAACACAATGCCATGAATTTGAATTAAAGTTCTTTTCTTATTAATTCAAATCTCTGTACATGGGTGTCTTCAAATTACAGTTCTCCCTTCTCAGCTCTATATGTTCTTTCTCATGCTCTTCACGCTTATGCTCTCCACACTAATGTTACAATACACAATGAGGGTGTCTATATCCCCTTTCCCTCTTGCGCTCTAAAACTGTCTAATCTAACATTCAATTCTATCTACTTTTCATTAACTACTATAAATGCCTTCTACCTACTAAGAACGAGAGCGGATCGCCCAAGGTCTGTTTATGTTATACAAGTGCGCTCCTTCTTAATTATCTCATTTCAGGTTGGCGCATTAATTTTAAGAGAATTTCAAAATTTGTGCTGGGTGCTTGTCCAGTTGTCCGTTGTCTCCTCGCTGGCTCGCTTGAGGTGCTCCTGCATCACCATGGGTTGTGGTGAATGGTCATATGAGTGGAGACAAGGTAGGAGATAGTGGGAGCTAGACTCCATTTTGAAGTTCAACATATTGGGAGTCGAGGAGTCAAGTGAGGCTTTCATGTAGGAGTCCTGAAATCGTGAAACATGATAGAACCTTTTGTGTGGACATCTAGTCACAACCTGTGGTTGTGTGGAGGAGGGAGCTCATGCCTCTTGATTGTTTGCACAGGATGAGTCTCTAAAGGACCTATGGTTATATTTACGTGGATATTCCAGCTGGGAATCAAAGAGCTAATCCAACTGAATAGAGTTTGAACGATCCTTTACCGGGAGGTCAATAGACCCTACCGAGACAGAGCAAGGGGGTCAGCACCAGGTGGTATAAGAGCACATAATTTGTCTGTAGATCGTAGGCAAAGATAAGGAGATAAAGGAAATAGTTTGATACCATCAGGTGGTATCAAGAGATGGAGGAAGATAGGGTGGTTATGCTCTGTGGAGATCTATTTGAATGAAGGCAACAAACATTTGACAACCAAGTGGGCTGAAACCAGAAAGAAAAAAAGATGGCTACTGAAATCCATGGGAGTGGTCGAGGAAAAGACTGCAAGCTTAAAAGTAAGGCTGAGATAGGCCAAGAGCTCACTGAGATAAGGGAATCAATGGATAATCTTGCACTTAAGATGCAACAGGATTAAAAGGTGCATTGGGTGTATGAGTGGCCCATGAAGAAGAAGGTAAAATGGTCTATTACAAAATTGTTGGCCAGAGGAAAGCAAAGGATGTTGAGAGTGTGGTTGAAGCATGTTGAAAGCCTCAGAAATGAAGAGGATATGGTTCACATCTGTGATCCAGAAATTGAGAAGAGTCTCAGTGATGATGAGCAGAAGAGAATAGAGAAGGGTCTTAAAGACTGCCAGGTAAAGAGTGAAGAAAGTTCATGTTGCCAGGTGGGAAATGAGATGGGATCATTGGAGGATCTGATAGAATTCCAAGAGAACAGGGAAGAAATCCTAATTTTCCAGGTGGGAAAGGGAAGTGAGCTGAGATGGGTCGACAATCTCATGAAATCAGAGGTGGGTTCATGACAGAAAGAAGAGATGATGGATAAGGATCAAAGATGCCCTCTCGTCATTGGGGAATTGAGGTATTCCTGCAACATAGCCCAGTTGAGGCCATAGAATGTGTTGCATAGGAAACAACAGAAGAAGGACAACCAGTAGTGACTGTCATAGAAAAAGAAGAAGAAGAAGACGTGTATGCAGATAAGGTGCTCACTCCATGGGAGTTGGACTTGGAAATGCTAGAGAATTGGTTGAACAATCTAGAGCCAGTAGATGGTTTCCATGAGAAAATAGTCATGCATATTGTGGGAAAAGAGCACTCAACATAATTTCTTAGAAGTTTCATCCAGGAAGTTGAACAAACGATGGTTGCAACATTGAATCCTACAATAGAAGATGAATCAAAATTCTAGTTTGATGAACCGCTAGATGAAGCTAGAGATGAACCAGCAGAAGAAATGACAGAAGCTAGTCTGCCAGAGGAAGTGACTGAAAAAAAAATCATTCAAAAGGATATTGTAGGGTTGGAGTCTGCATTAGAGTGGAGACTTAGTGCCACAAGGGGATATGAAAACAATAAGGGGGATCGAGTTGATCCACCCATTTCAAAGAAGGAAGTGCAGGAGAGAAGAATTCCATAGATCCAACCATTGGAGCAGTTGGATGAGGTGATTGAGAATATAAGAAGGTTGATGTTGAGGTTAGCAGTAGAAACTACTAGCAAGGGGAAGATGAGTGGAAGGAAGCCTTCCATAGAAGCAGGGAAGCAACAAAAAAACAACAACAAAGAAGTGGAGGAGATGGACAACTCCAAAATATATTTTGGGATCCAGGTGGATTTCAATAGAGTCAAGAAGCTCACGAGAAGGAGCTCATGAATTTTTCGCAGCAGTGGAGTATGATGCAGGAGCATCGCTTCGCCCAGTAACACACCAGTAAGGCACCAACCTTCTCATTTTAAAATTTTAAATTGTAATTATATGTTTGTAAGGCTGGTAGAACCAAGCCATGCTTTTGCACAGGTTGTAGATAGAGTCTCCTTTAATGGTTGTCATGTTGAATATCTAGGTCCGATCCCGACTAGATATCCATTGAATGTAATTCATTGTAAATTAATGAGAGTAGGTATCTTGGAGGGAAGAGCTCGAGGAGTCTCTCTTTTGAAAAAGATCTTTTGTATCTATAATGACTAGTTCCAAGAGAGGAAGAAGCAAGATTGGAGATATAGGAGAGAGAGTTGAGACTATGTTTCATTCTGAGCTTTGTACACATTGTAATCAGACATTGATGTTGATGAGAAAAAGAGCAGTTTTTCCTGCATTTGATTCTGTGTGTTTATGTGTCTTTCATGAATTCTATGTGTGTGTTCATTTGTGTGTTGTAGATGTACGTTAGATTCCATCTGTAGGGATAGATATATTTTTCTATCTATGAAATTATTGATTTCAGTCTGGATTCTTTGTGGTTTCATGCAAGGGGTTTCATGACAGAGTACTGAGGGCTCTATAAGCTAGTGAAAGAGTGCAGATCTGAGTTCTGTGGAATTCAGACAAAGACGTGCCAGGAGGGCGCACCAGAGGAATCATAAACTCAAGGGAGGAGCTTCAAGGTTGTTGAATACCTTGAAGGTAAGACTGTGCAACGGAAGTCACAAAGAGAAAACAAAATTACTAAGGATTATTTAAAGCTATGTCAGGTGGGCATTGAGTGAGCGCAAGGGGTGCACGAGAAGAACTATATTTAGAGTTCAAAGATAAGGGAAGTGTTGAGGAGAAGATACTTACAGAGTTAGTGAATTATCTGTAGGATCAACAAGTAGTGCTTGAGCGCAAGTCACCAAGAGGGCACTTGCATCTCTTTGAGGGAAAGAAGGGACAAAAACATTTGGGGTCCAAGCAGTTGAAGCTCACAGAGATGATTCATCACCAACGTTCAGGAGGGTCAGTGTTTCCAAAATGCAGGCGAGAACCAAAGTTTACATGGTTTGTAGGGGGACGAATCGAAGGCCGAGACCTTCGAGACTTAGAATACCTTCTAAGTCAGAAAGAAAAAAAAAATCTCAGGAGGAGGGGCACAATTGTTGCTGGATCGACACTGGGAGAGAAGATCTAGACCATTGAATTTACATCCAGGCATACTAGAGAGTGCATAAGAGAGAAAAGATATGGGCTATTATATCTTAGCACCGAGGGAAAAAAGTCATTTGATCCATAGGAAAGCATGTGGGACTTAATCATTGTGTGTACAGGGGAACAGATTTTGCGAAGTCGCGAAGTGTCTAAATGTGAAGTCCCAACTTCACGAATGGAGTAACGTGGACCATCAAATCATGAGGGAGCCCTGACCATTGATCTAGGTGAGCCGATTTCAGATTTTTGGGGATCAAGAGATCTGAGGTAATAAGTCTATAGATTTCATGAGTCATGAAGTTCCAAAATGCTTGAGGGTTACACCTTGGGTTGTGGCGAATGGTCATATGAGTGGAGACAAGGTAGGAGCTAGTGGGAGCTAGACTCCATTTTGGAGTTCAGAATTTTGAGATTCAAGGAGTCAAGTGAGGCTCACATGTAGGAGTCCCAAAATTGCGAAACATGATAGCACCTTTTGTGTGGGTGCGAGGTCACAACCCATGGTCATGTGGAGGAGGGAGATCATGCATGTTTCTTGTTTTCACGGGTTGAGTCTCTAAATGACCTATGGGTATATTTATGTGGATATTCTAGCACGGAATCAAAGAACTAATCTAGCTTAATAGAGTTTAAACGATCCTTGACCTGGAGGTCAACAGAAGCTGCTGAGACAGAGCATTGTGGTCTACATAAATAAGTGTTTTGAACTTAGATAAGTAATATTCAATGGAAGGAAAATCATTTGGACTTGAATTCTATAATTGATTCTCCAACTGGTGGGCTCGAATAATATTGTGTTTACAAGACAGATCTTCAAGATTTTTTCCATCTTTTATGGGGAATCAAGTCCTTGAAGGTGAAACCTTAAATAAGGATATATGGATATTTTGATTAGTCCTTGGGATTCATCATTCCTATTAATCGATCTAACATACTTTTCATCATTAGTGGGTTCCTCTTCTTTTCCAAAGGTAATCTGATCAAATCCTTTGCTTCTTAATAAATCCTCCATATGAGATTTCCATTGAAAGTAGTTAGTGCTGGTAGGAAAAATATTACTAAGAGATTCCATATTAAAATATGCATAAAATATGAAATTGATGTTATAGATGGAAAGATCTTGAAAAAACAGGATGTTTAAAAAACAAACGACACTAAAAAAGAAATTTGGATGTGAAAGTTATGCCCTTTTAAAAAAATGCATAAACAATAACCAAATAGCCACATGGAAAGTAGAATTTGGTCGAGGTTGTGATACTACTATGAATAGCCTCACTTTTACAAATAAGTTGCTGATGAAGTGACCCACTTTTTTAGAATAAGACAAAATCACTTTTACAATGAAGTTACTTTATAAAAGAAATTTGCATGCAAAATAAATAACCTTAAAATAAAATATTAAAAACTACATATAGACATTCGATTTTTTAACTTAAGTAAAATACACTTTACAATGGATGCATGATTTTTCTCAATAAAATTGTAACAAAAAATAGACTTGAACTCAAGACCTCTTGCTTAATAAAACAATTTCTAACCAAGTAAGCTAGTGCAAAACATATTATATTATTTAGAAGGAGAATTGGTGGAACTAATTTTGTTGTCTTTTAGAGGGAGGATTGTTGATGTTGAAGACAGCCTTGGAAAACTTTCTAATAAAAAAACTCTTTTCACACAAGACATTTTTTCGCCTCTTAACGGAAACAAGGGCTAGATATCGGTTAGCTTACCTAGATAATGCAAGTTTTCCCTCTATTTCTGAGTTACCAAGATCGTACAAAGTACATGACAAAGAGAATACATACGTAATCAAAAAAATTTCGATTTGTTTCAAATTTTCTAAGATTGCACATGGCATAGGGAAAAGAGCATATGAGGATTGAAAAGAGAAACAATGTGAAAAAAAAACTAAAATAAAAACCAAAATATCAACTCTGGAAAAATTTAAAAGGGACTATTCATGCTTTATACCTCAGGATCTGATTGAAATGGTTGTATCTTGAGTAAACAAAAACCTTTTTGAGTGAAATGAGAAGCGTTCTTAATTGAAACAAATACTCCACACGCAAAAAGATAGTCCTCTTAGCCCAAAAATGTACAAAAATGGTAGAAAAAATAGATGAGGAAACACAACTTCACGATCTCAATCTACAACGATAGTGGGTCTTCAAATGCACTATGATACCATGCTCAACAACACATGTATTCCAAAAAGTGATGAACACCTTCAAAAACCATTCACACAAACAAATCAAGTATCAACACACCGATGTTTTTACATGGTAAAAGACCTACATGGAAACATCCATGGCTCCAACCAATGTGGCCATTTGGAGAACTTTATTAATGAAAAATAAAAATATCACAGAGATATTTACAAGAAAAATTCTCAAAATCGATCATCGATAAATGACCCGCTGCGCTCTTTAAGTAGAGATCATGGACCAATCGGGTGTTAAGCCATGGATCAATGTAGCTATTAAGATCAAGGAGAACATATCATGACCATTAGATTACCTAAATAAAAATGCATACTAAAGAAACATACTTTTACCTGATGAAACATTATACCAAGTTGATATTAAGTAACTCCTAAGTGTCTAAATATCTAAAGAATGGTCGGTGTCATGAATCTTCAGTCCAAACATGAATATGTTTCCCTAGTGACATGGATATTCTACTCACAAAAGATTTGACGAAATCACAACAACTTATTCCTCCATGCTTGTATTATGCCTTGTCCTTCCATGATAACTTACTCAAATAAATGAGCTTCTTCAAAACAACAAATCTACTCTCCTACATAACTAAGCACACATGAAAAAAAAATTCTCTACTCTCTTTTCCATGTTCATACCCTTAATCCTACACATGATTACATCCTCCTTATGAATCTTATCTACCTAGGATTTCCTATGAGGGAGTCAATCCCAAACAATATCTAATACAAAATTAGACATGTAGATGATCATAGAAGAAAAGAGTACACACAATTACTTACTTATCTATTGCATTAAAGAACATATCTATTTATACAATACAAAGAAGAGCTCAATCGTCTATATGGTTGAAATTTTAAGGGCTTTGATTCAGTGTATCCACTATCACTATTATACCTAGTCCTTATCTTTATCTTCTTGAGCCATGCACTTAACTACTTCTTTGACTTAGAGTGGATTAATTATCTCTAACTTATGTAGGCCATCTTATCAGTTTACTTAGTCAACAAGTTGGGTCATGGACTCCATGAGTATCATGTATGAGTTAATATTCTAACAACAACAACAAGACTTACATAATGGTCAAAAGAAATAATCCCACATATGTATTTGTTGTATCTCAATGTTCAATACAACTCTTTATCTTTTCAAATTATAGGAAAGAGAAAGTAACATTCTAATTATTTAATATTGATAGAGTTACGAATATTCATTGTTAATATTGTAAATATTGCTTGTAACATGATTATATTAAAGGATGCTAAATTTATTTTGATATTAAAAATAACTATTTCAATAAATCAAAATTATAATTTCAATAAAAGTTTCTTTGTCTTGGTGTTATTAGATTTATTAGAAGCAGTTTAAGCAGTAGCTAGGGTTTGAAATTCGTGGCCACAATAGAGAGAAGCATGAGAAGTAGGGAGGGGGGGGGCAAGGGGACACCCTCATACAAATAGGTAGTGGTGGACAGAGGAAAAGGGACATGAACCTCGGGATCAGAACTAGGGAAGCAGCAAGAAAGAAGCTGGGACAAAAATGAGACCATGGAGGAAGTCACTAAGGAGGCTTAGAATGAAAAACATCAGACCAAGAAGGTTAACGGGATGGAAGAGCGCAACCCCTGCAAACCCAAAAAAACATTGATACCCAAGGTGGTACTAGAAGACCCACAAACGCAACTATAAAGGGATCAAATGAAGATGCATGCGCTCATATGAAAAGTCATGGGGTTATGGACCATAGAAGGAACTCTGCGCAGCTAGATTAAATACCACTGGAAGCAAAATGGAGAAGTGGAACTCCACCTAAGCTCGAAGGGTTTCTTCACAACAGTCTTTATTAACCTGGAGGATAAGGACAATGTGTTCAAGGGAGGTCCATACTTCCACACCTAAGCGAGACTCTACATGCAATCTTGGAAAGAAATTTTTTCCCTAGAGAAAGAAACGTTCAAAAAGGTACTAGTATGGATGAGACTCTATTACATACCGCTAGACTATTGGTTTCCCTCTACCTTTGAAGTAATAGGAAACAAATTGGGGAAATATGTGAAGACCTTAGAAGCCACCCTAAAAGAAAGATACACATCGTATGCAAGAATCTGTATAGAGAGGCCATAAGTCTAAAATTCAGGGATGAGGAATGGATCCAAAACATAGATTACAAACAGATCCCCTTTAGATGTCGATGATGCCAAGAGCATGGAAACTTGATCAGAGAGTGCCCTCTAAACAAAAGGCAGGAAGTGGTAAATCCCAAAACACAACAAGACGAGGAAGGGTTTATAACCCTGAACCCCAGGAACTGAGCAAATAAAAATCAAAATAAAACCTTGGCAGGAAACACCGAGGAGACCCAGAACATGATGGAAGGAAGGGACCAAACAAACAAAGGGACAGTAGAAGAAAAAGACTCGAAAAAAGTTCCAAAAGTCAAGGATCAAGCAACAAAAGAGCCCACCCAACAACCAAACAATACAATAGCTCAGGGGAGTTGTGCAACCCCGATGGAAGGAGAAACAAAAGAGGACAACACTGCCATGAAATATGCAGAGGGGGATGCATAGATGACCCCAATGAATTCGGTACATAAGACCTCGATCTCTGAGGCTTGGTGGAAAGGGAAGGGATAGACCTTTCGCACATATTAGAACAATGGAAAAGGCATGGAGTTGACAATGTACCAACAGAGAAACTCAACCCCATCCAATACCTTTTCCTCCTACAAAAAGAATCCAAATCAAGAGGACAAAAATGCACTCACGGGGAGATAGGACACCTAGGAGTGAAAGCTGGTGAGGGACAATCATAGCCATCACCCAAAGAAACGAGAAGGAAAAAAGGAGGGAAATCAAACAATGACGCACTACAGAAGATGGGAGCGCTACTGATAAACTCGAGTAATATGAAGAAATTATTTCCCCACACTCCCCTACATGTTTAAAAATGAAGGTTATAACTTGGAATATAAGAGGCCTAAATAGCCCAAGAAAACAAAGAATCCTTAGGAATAAACTAAAACAGGAGAAACCAAATCTATGTTTTATTCAAGAGAAGAAATGTACTACAGACAAAATAGAGGCAATCAGTAAACAACACTGGTGCAAGTACAGTATGGTAGCCATCGAAGACCACCAAAGGTCAAGCAGCATAATCACTCTGTGGAACCCACAAATCCTAAATCTAATAGCATCTGAGGAAACCAGGTACACCCTAACGATACACATGAAAATCATAGGAAATACTGAGGAGATTCTGTGCACAAACATGTATGGGCCCCATGGGCCAGAGGAAAATAAAGGAATGATTCGAGACCTAAAAGATATAAAAGGTCGAGCCACCAACATCCACTGGATATTGGAAGGGGCCTTCAACATTATCACCTCCCTTGTGGAAAAGAAGGGTGGTACGAGAAGATTGGATCGGGATGCGGAGGAGTTTTCAAATTTTATAAACAGAGCGGAGATGGTAGACCTTGAAACCAAGAATGGATAGTTCACCTGGAACAATAAATGGATGAACCAGTTCCGGGTAGCTACAAGACTTGAGCGATTCCTTGTACCAAAATCAATAATCATGCAAGGGATAACCTTAGACTGCAACATCCTCCCCTGGGGTGGATCTGATCACTGGCCAGTACAACTGGAGGCCAACTTCCAAACAAAACCTAAGAACAAACCCTTCAGATTCAAAAAATTCTGGATCGATCACCCGACTTTCAAGGAAAAATCAAACAATGGTGGAGGGAGGAGAAACCGGAGCAAGGGACTAGGATGTCCAAAATACATAAGAAACTTAAATACATTAGAAAAAAAATCAAGGATTGGAACAAGGATATCTTTGGGAATATAAACCCAGAGAAAAACGACATCGAAGAAAAAAAAAAAAACTCCAATAAACTTGCTTATGGGAAGGCTATACGGAGGACTGGAAAAAAGAAGAGCTCCAAATGACACAAGAATGGGAGGCACGATGCCAGCAAGAGGAAACACTCTGGCATCAAAAGTCCCACATCCGATGGCTAAAGGAAGGAGAGTGGAACACCAAGTTATTCCACAGAACAATGATGGCCAGAAGAGCCCATAACAAAATACTGAAGATCAAGGACCAGGATGGAATTGAGCGCAAGTCTCATTTGGAGATCGAAAGAGCTCTGGTCAGCCACTTCCATGGGATAGCCCAAGAACCTCATCGAGAGAGATCGGATGCCATCCAGAAAATAACCCAACATATTCCATGTCTGGTTACTGAGGAACAAAACATTTTCCTAAAGCACCAGGTCTAGATGGCTTCACTGTGGATTTCTTCAAAGCTTGCTGGGAAATTGTCAAATGGCACATCTGTAAGGTAGTAGAGGACTCTAGAAGGTCTACCTCCATCCTTAAATCTCTAAACACAACCATGATCACCCTAATCCCTAATTAAAATGAAGCCAAAACCCAGGACCGGTACAGACCCATAGCACTCTGTAATGTAATCTACAAAATTGTCTCCAAAGTCATAGAAAATAGATTGAAACCCCTCCTACCTTCACTGATCTCGCAAGAACAGGTAGGCTTCATGGAGGGTAGACAAATAATGGACAATATCATCCAGGCCCATGAAATCATCTACACCTTAAAACTTCAGAAGAGGGGGGGAATGTTAATAAAACTGGACCTAGCAAAAGCCTATGATAAAATTAGCTGGCATTAGATGATCAAGACTCTAGAAGCCTTTGGTTTCACCCAACACTGGATCAGTTGGATTGTTAGCCTAGTATCCACAACAAGCTACTCGTTACTAATCAATGGAGCCCCGACCAAACCTTTCTAGCCCATGAGAGGGATCAGACAAGGTGACCCGTTGTCCCCCTTCCTGCTCATTATGATGATGGAAGGCCTCAGTAGGAGCATAAAGAGCGCAACAACAACTGGAGAAATAACAGGGATCAAACCCTTCGAAAATTTCCCTACCTCAACCCACCAATATTTTGTAGATGATACACTCCTCCATAACATACCCATGATCAAAGAAGCCAAAGCCTACAAACGCATTCTAGAAGATTTTGGCGAAGCCTCATGCATTGAGATCAACCACTCCAAGTCGATGATCTTTTTCTTTAATACCAACCCAACTATCCAAAGGAATTTGAGAAACATTCTAGGATTTGAACATAAAACACTACCAACCAAGTATTTGGGGGTTCCTTTGACAGACAAAGTGTATAAGTTGTCAACTTGGGAAGGAGTAATAAATAGGTTACAAGAGTGGGTTAAAAACTGGATGTATAGGTCCCTTAATCTAGCTGGAAAACTGATCGTAACTAAGACTGTCTTACAAGATATTCCAACCTATATTATGTCAATATTCCCCACCCCACAGGGGATCCTACATAAAATCAAATCCATCCGGAGGGACTTTCAGTGGTAAGGTGCGAAAACAAAGAAAAAATGGGCCCCGGTGGCCTGGGAGAAAGTCTGCAAACCAAAAAGCAAAGGAAGCTTGGGGCTGCAAGATCCACAAACGAAAAACAATGCATATGAGGAGAAACTATGGTGGTGTTGGGTCAAAGAAACTACAACACCTTGGGTAAACCTATGGAAGGCAAAGTATGCGCTGGAGACCCGCGACCGGGACATAATCTGCTTTGGAGGAACCAAGGAAGGCTCAGCCATCTAGAACCTAGCATGGCACAACAAAGCATGGATTCAAGCACACAGCTTTTGGGAAAGAAGGAATGGAAGAACAACCATATTCTGGGAAGACACTTGGCAACAAGAACCAAGGATGGAAAACTCGGACAGAGGAATACTCCATCAGGACCTCATCAAGAAAGGAAAAATCAACTTCTATCGATACTGGCAGCAGGGAATAGACCGCAACAAATGGAGAACCTGGGACAAGATTATTCCTCAGAACAATGACATAACCGCAACAACAATAAAAGAGGTGGAGGAGGAACTGGGAAGACGGAAAATAACAATAACGAAAGGAGAACACCAGCTAAGGTGGGGAAAAAAGGATGGAGGGGAATTCAAACTAAAAGAAGTCTGGAACTATATGGTGGACCCAGACCAAGATGACCTAGCACAACACTGGGATAAGCTCTGGAACAGCCCCCGATGGCCAAAGATTAATTCTTCTAGTGGCTAATACTACACAACCGCATCATAACTTGGGATAACCTAAGGAAAAGAGGTTTCATTGGTCCGTCAAGGTGTCATCTATGTCAAACTCAGAAAGAAACAACAAACCATCTCCTCAACGAATGCACCTACATTGAAGAACTGTGGGACTGGGTAGCAAGTATCTTCCGTAAGTCAGACATGATATTTGGTAACATAACCACAACAATCAAGCTCTAGAGAGAAAACTACAACGACCAAATAGAGGTGAACCTCTGTTGGATCCTCACCCTAGGAATGATCATATGGTTGACATGGAAGGAAAGGAACAGTCACATTTTCAGAAACCAAAGCTGACCAGAAGAGAAGATTAATGAAACAATAACCTCCATGATACATGAGATGGTGATGAGCAAGAACTACCAGGAGGGTAGCATGCAACCCACTGACTAGGATTCCAGAGTCCTATAGGTTTTCCAATTAACCTGTGGGTGCAAACCCAATCCAAACAGACAATAGTCGCAACTCTAAGGAGGTGAGCGCAACTGGAAACCACCACCTCTAGGCTCTCTCAAGTTGAATTTTGATGGGACAGCAAAAGGAAACCCAGGAAGAACAGGTCTGGGAGGAGTAATCAGGGGTAGTAAAAGGAACATCATACGACTATACATGGGGAGCCTAGGCAATTCCACCAATAACGTCGTAGAATTCGGGGCCTTGGAAACAGGTCTGGAGATTCTCATCCGAGAGGGGATGACAAATGCCATAGTGGAAGGATACTCTACGCTATTCATCAACACAGTGAGAAAACTCCAAAACGGTACCCGAATAGGCATGATCTAGAGGCACTGGCGATTGGCCTACATACTGAACAAAATCGAGGAGCACTTGCGGATAGGGATCAATGTGGAGTTGCGCTGGGTGAGGAGGTCAACAAATGGACTAACAGATAGAATAACAAACAAGGGGTTCGAGAAAGAAGATCCAAAACTGGAAACAATCTGGAGCAACATCCCGTAAGGTCGATTCCAAGCAGACTGCACCCAACTTGCGGTAAAATACTGGGATAACAAGAGTCGTACGGGAGATTACGGCAAGAATGAAGGCGCAGCAGGCACCGTAGGACACGTAGGTCCTAGACTGAATTTGATGGCTCACCAATCAAATAATGTTGCAAATGCAAACATAGATCAAACATCAGGCGAAGGTATGGCACCACAACCCCATCAATAAAAAGAAGTACAGAAGCTACCCTTTGGAAAGCAGAAGAGATAAATTGTCGGCGGTAAAGGACGATGGACCTAACTCGTAGGTGACAAAGGATGACAGACGACAGGTCTCATTAGAGCCAAGTAGGAACACACCTCACCTAAGTACCGATATGGGACTGGAAAAGGGATGGTGTACAATGAGCAGGCTAGAGCATTGGAGCAGGGATAACGATAGGGTCATTAAATGCACACACTCTGGAACGAAGTTTTCTGACTGGAAGGACCACCTTGATGAGAAGATCATGATTGCAAGGACAGAACCACAGTTGGTTTGGCCCCATAAAGGCTGGGACACTAGAACATATCACAGAACGAGGCATCACAATTACAGGGGCCACCTGACCTATCAGAAGGAGGTGCAGCAGAACAGGGAAAGAACCCAATGTAAGAAACACCACGTGCAAGTCAAGATGGTACGCATGAATAAAACCAACAGCAAGAGAGGCCCCAAGGAACACTCTCCTGATGAAGGCATACAACAAGGGGAAAACAATCATTAAAATATGGGAGGGAGAAATTAAAAACGCCTGTAGGGGAAAAGCCTGGTCGACACTAACCTAAGAAGCAGGGAGGATACGGGACCCCAAAACCACACAATCGAGGATAACCCTCTACCATAGGACGATGGATGAAGCTTGGAGAACTAAAATGATGATAGGAAAGATGTGTGTGAACCGGGGGGAGACCAACAGGACGGAAACCAAAGAGCAGAAGAAAGACCGCACATGAATTCTCAACCGCCTCAAGAATTTGGAGATGGGGATAAAAAGGCTAGTGGAGGACTAGAAAAGAGAAAAGGAGAAATTGGAGTGGATGGCAGGATAATTTCATCTATATTTGCGCTATGTCCACCAGATAGATATCACTCCAGCTAACAATAATGGAAGCCCAACTTGCATCAGAAAGCTACGTCTGGTGGAACAGAGGGAGGAGGACATGGCACAACAGAAAGGGGACACAGAGCACCCCATCAACCTAGACTAGTGAAGGACCCGCCCAAATCCTGTCTCTAAGAGTAGGATCTCACCCCACTATGTTAAGAATTTTCTTGATTTCTTTTGATGAAGTTTTTTTAGACTGGATAATGGTATCCTGGGTTGGTTTCCCATTGTGACGACCCAGGCACTTTTTGTTTATTTTCAGATAATGCACTCCAAGAACCCCAGATCTGGTTTCTGTTATGACAGATCGTGAGAATCCTAGCATTTGTTTGGTACTATAACCTTACAAAGAAATATAAATTCACACACTCATTTACCCAAAAAAAAAAAAAAAAGTTTCTTTATCTTATTTATATAATAACAAATAAGAAAGAGTAAAAATCTTAAAACATTTAACCTTATATACATTAAAAAATATTTACACTTTTAGAGATTGATCCATCTAAATATTTGATAAATATGGACTTAAAAATAAATAAATACAATAAAGTGAAAAAAATAAAGATAATAAAATTCTTATTATCTTGCCATCCTCCATTATATACACACACCAAAGAAAAGGCCGTCACCATCCCCTCTCTTATTTGAACTTGTAACCTTTAACCTTCAAAACATGGGCATGAGCATTTCATTAATTAATAATTGAACATAAAAATAATGTTATAATTAAAAAAATTAATTTAATCACCTTACATAATCTATAAAACCTACGAACACACATGGAATTTGAAAGGAATCCATGGGGTTATTAAATACATTCTACTATTTTATTTAAAAAATAACTTAATACCCTTCAATAAAAACAAACAAATTTTTAAGAAGACCCAAATTAAAATATATAAATAAATATATATAAAAAGCAATTTAAAGTAAAAAAAATGATAATTTTTTTTAATGGTGTAATTCCTTTCCTATTGAATATGGAATAGATAGAATGATCTTAACTACAGGTCTATCATAAGTGGAGAGATCAAGCCACTTAGGTAAAAAAAGATTTTCATTGAAAACTTTTAAGGAAAGATTTAGACACAAGGGATTTCCTTCTCAGAGTATGATAAAATCATAGTTAACATGGGTCTAAGCTAATAGGTTGTAAAATCTATTTCATTTAAAATATATATAAGTTGATTAACAAATTAAATAAGAAAATTTGAAATGAAAAGTGGAAATTAAATAATGTTTGTTTTTTTTTTCTTCTTCTTCCAGAAATGCTATTTTCATAGAAGAAATTAATATATAATAATATCCATTTATTAAAAAACCTTTACATTTTTAAGATATAAATAAAAAAATTAAAAAAAATTAGAAGATTTTTTTTTTAACTTTATAAAATAATTAAAAAAATATAATATTATCTAACATTATTTTTTGAATATTAAAAATTTAGAAAACAAAATGAATATGGTTGAAATTTCTATTAATTTTTTTGGGTGAGTGAATTTGCAAAATTTATGATATAATAGAGGTTGAGGATGCACATAATTTCATTTTAGCAAACCACATTTTTAATAATATAAAAAATTATATTAAATTAATTTATCCTTAAATTTTTTTTTATGTTTGGGTTAACTATTGCAATGAAAAAAAATGATTAAGAAAATAAAATTTCAGCATATAATTTTATAAGTTTAAAGAAACTAAATTTATAACAAGTTTTTATTGTTTCTATAATAATTTTTTTTATCAAATTAACTTAAAAAATTATTATACTAACTTAAAAAATTATTAACCTAGTTTAAAAAGACTTTATTATAATAAAAATTGTTTAATATAAAATACAAAAATAACATTTCAGATTCACTACCTTAATAATATATAAGTCAACATTATTAGGTTCTAAAATTGAATTTTTTTATTGAAATCATAATGATATTAACACTTTCATCTTCTCTATATTTCATCTTCTCTATTTTTTATCACAAATTAGGGTTTGGGTCATAACGTAATTAACAAATAAAAGACTATCAACAATGCTAAAAATATTACTTCATCAAAATTCAATCGTGATAATGAACCCCAAAAAATCGAAGGCCATAAAATTAATTGAGATTCAAGTTTGAAAAATTTACAAAAGGAGGGCGAATGTAGATAATAACGAAATCAATTGGCATCTAAAATGCAAAATCACCCAAAAACAAGGACGATGTAGATAATGCATAGATGTCGCATTCACGGGTGAATTCACTGAACAACCTTTGGTGAGGTAGAATTAAGTAGAAAATTTATGATGAATACAAAATTATTTTAAATACCATTTAATAATAATAATAAAAGATAAAAATTGAAATTAAAAAAATTCAACTTACAATATTTTTTTATGTTGAACGTTCCTTTACAAAGTTCACACAATTTTTTAAAGTAATATTTAATCTTTAAAAATGTTTAGTAACAATAAAAATAAAAAATAATATAATTTTTTATTTTATTTTAAAATTGTTTTTCTAACTTATTAATCATATGAAAATAAAATTGATTTTTTAAAATTAATTATATGATAATAAAAAAATATTTTTTTAATGTTTAAAAATTTCAAAATTTAATATGAATCATACTATTTTTTTTATATATAAATGTGTCACAATACTTTATTATTATTATTATATCAATTATTATTAAATCATTTCAACTTATAGTGTGAAAAAATTGCTTTATGGGAGGGACTATTAGAGAATGGGGCTTCTATATTTCTTCCAATAACATAGCATAAACCTACACTTTATTGCAAGGATTGTGATTAAGTATTGAATCTAATATTTAATACTAATAGTGGTAGGTGATTAGAAGAGTATCGTTGGCATAATGGTTGTAAATATCATAATAATTGATAATCTCCTAGACTGAACTTTAGAATGGATAAAACCAATGTAGATCCATATTAACTCCAGATCTATCATGCATCAAGATGGATCAAATCCCTCGAGGTGCAAACCTGCTTTTAGAGAAAAAAACATGAGCACATGTTTTCATCGTGGAGGATTTGATCCTTCTTGAGGCATGATAGATACAGAGTTAAAATGGATCTACGCTAGTTCCAATCGCAGACATGAATGTGAAAATTTGAGATGATAATATTTATTTATATTTGTATTTAAGATTAACCTCATACTTTGAAATTTACCTCATTATGAATACTAATAATAACAAAGTAACAATTTCGAGTGATGAATATTTCGAATAATAATAAAATGGAATGGTTAAGATATTGAATAACATATATACTACATCATATCATTTAGAAGTGATATGAGGAAGATATTGATTAACTAATGTATTACATAGTAATTGATCTCATTCTATGTTCTTCCACTTTTCTCTTAGACACGTTGGCATAATTTCCCATCTTTTCATATCTATCATATGGAAATAGAGGTTGAAATTGGATTGCATGCAAAGCTTTAACTTGAGATATTGCACTTAAAATGAGCGCTGAGGAATTTTAGACCTCCTTAGTTTTATACTTTTCATATATCTTAATATTATAAGGGTTTTGATGTTCAAATACTAATAGATAACTAAATCCTAACCAAATAAAGTATAGGACTTCAACTTATAATATTTATTTTGAAATTGGTTTTCACTAATTTCTTTCTAAATTCATTTCAATTGATATTTTGCACTATCTCACACTTGAAATCAATATAGAGGATTAATTTCATTCATATCATTTGTTCAATTAATTAATGCACTAAATCCTTCTTCATAGTATTATCAATAAAATCAATGCACCCTATTTTTTTTATGTTATATCATTATCACATAAATGAATGCAACCTATTGTTTTATGTTATATCATTGATAAAATGAATACAACTACTTGATTATCCTAAATTATTTTTGAAGGTATCATCACTTAAATCAATGCATATTATTCTTCATTATGTCAGTATTGGAATCAATGCAACTAATTACTCTAAAAAATTTATTATTATGTTGTCAATAAAATCAATGCATTGCATTGTTTTGCATTATGTCATTATTGAAATCATTGCAACTAATTGCTCTAAATCATTTTTCATTATCCTAGCTCTAAAATAAATGCACCTATTATTTTGTGTTATATCATCACTAAAATCAATATACGATATTGTTTTATGTTATATCATTGTTAACATGAATGCATGTATTCAATGATTGATATTGCATTCTCTTTTAGTTTCCATGATTGGAACACATCAATAGTATAAATTTATATATGGGATTGTGCATGTCATTTCTTTGTTTGTTCATGTCGTATCTCCAATGGAATCTCATCCTTATTATATAAAAAAATTATTCATAGAACAAATGAAACAAATAGGGTATTTATTTTCTTACAACATATTCTTATCATAAAAATATTTCATTTCATTGGTTTCTTCTCCTTAGTTTTAGCATCATTGATATCATGTTCCTCAATGGAATCTCATCATGGTTATAACAAACTTATTCATGACACAAATGAAAATATTAGAGTATTTATTTTCTTATAACATATTCTTATCATAAAAATATTGCACTACATTGGTGTGTTGTGTGTTCTTCTTGGTTGTAGCATCACTCTTAACTTGTTCTCCATAAAAAGTGTGATTCATCTTACTTTACATTTCACTTTATTAATTGGTGTCAATCTATAATGGTATGAAATAGATGTTGTTATGTGGTATAGATTTTAAGGAAAGCAAGATATCTAAATCCCACAATATGGTAGAATTTTTTATACGACAATAATAATTAGTGGTAGTCACATAACCGTTTCAAGATACCTCCCATAGTCAAACCAACAAAGCCTCCATTAAACTTCCAAAAGCATAGAGATCTATTCCTCTTTGTTTTAATTTATTGTCACATCACATTATCCTATTCTTCTTCTTATCTATGGCCACATAGTTTATCATAATTTAATGCCATATATATGTGTGTGTGTGTGTGTGTGTGTGTAACATTCTCGGGGATACAAACTCCATTGTCGGGGAAATTCCACTACTCATACACTGTACTTAGCTCCGAGACCAAACTGTAGCATCCCCGACCAACACAGAGACCGGGTAATGCTACCACTACGGAACATACACTTATATATATAACATGCATTTTAATCGAAATTAAACACATGACATAGAGTTATTGTTACCATTCAGATTCAAGCAAGATTAATAGTAAATTCACATGCAATGGAACACATGATCAGATTCAAGCATTAGTAGCACAAACATGCATAATGTATAAATTAAGCATAGACGGATACTTATCTTTTCAACTGGAGTAACACCAACAAATACATGAAAACCTTCCACGAACCTCCCAGTCTTAGACCACACTGCTCATCACTCTCAGTAGTAGGTCACCCCCAATATGNACCGAGAAAGGGAATCGTAGGCTAGGCAAGGTCAACAGGAAGACACAGTTTATGAGGAAGGATTCTATCCCAAGAGCCACTTATTCCCACTGCTCACTGACTCTCATTCCCCACATGCCTGTCCCACCCTAGCAGTATACAACTTCACTTTCACACAGTCCATCGACTATTTCACCTACCTCGCCTAGGGCTTCAGTAACAGGCCGAACCGAAATTCTTAGAGCTATGTAGCAACTACAGGACCCCTTCTAGGAGAAATCACTTCCACGACACACTCTCTCACTTAGAGAGAGTTACCCATGGGCCTCACAACCTGCCTCTTCAACCACAACCACCTACCTCACCTGGAGAGAGTATTGCACACAGGCTTGACAATCTTCTTCTTCAACTCTATTCCCGCACAAGGAGGACAACAAGGCTCATCAAGGAACAGATGGCGGAAGCAAGCCACACTTAAACAAGGACATGCATGGACACAACAACCAACATTTATGACACACATGAAACATATAATTACGGGATGGTCAAGATTCACAGAATATGCAGATCAGTTCGCAGTTGTCCCTACGTTCAAACATAGGATGGGAGAATGGACAACGAACAATATTCCCATGAGGTTTTCCTTCACTATGCATGGGTATGCATAGGAAGACGCAGAGGAAAAATGGTTAAGACGCCCCTGATCCCAACAAACTCAGGCGAAGGATGACATAATGCGAGAGAAAACCCCCAACATGGATGACTTCTTCAACTTTTATTACATGCGCCTAGGTCGACACTTGTCTTGTTGGAGCTGCATGCACTCCATTTATCCTACATCCCATTTCTAGGAACTTAGGATAAAACAACATATCATGTCCACCGTAGCCTTCAGGAATTAATATTAAATTATTATTCCTCTAGAGGTAAGCCCCCTAGCTTAGCCCCTAGGCCCAAATACTTATCCCCCTTCCTTGCCCAACCTTGTGGAAGCTTAGTCCCCCATCACTCTTTCTTCGTGGTCAGTCTACACACAACGATGTTTTTATATTAACAAAGTGCATAATTACATGTACAAAATAGGCTACGGGCCTTTAACACCTAGGCTCTCCGGCCTACTTGGACATAATCTTACCATCTTATCAACACTCATCTCACCAACCTACAAAACATGTTTACAATTTATAAATACAACTGGGGCTCATGCTTGGTGATATTACAATCCCCTCCCCTTATTTTTTCACTGTCCTCAGTGCAACTTACTTACACATAGATAATTCAAAAATTATTCAAAAGCTCCAAGCTTTAGTTATTGGAAGCCCATTATCCAAGTTTACTTTCAAGCACCAATTCTGGTATCCATACTGCAGCTGAAACTCAATTTCTCTATTCCATAGAGTTTCTTTAGGAAAGCATTCATCTTATTGTTCCTTGTTACATGTTTCAATTAAACCTCATTGAAAGCACTAAATGTCTATAGATCCACGATGTTCCATCCATTGATAAACTCTCAGCAGTGCTATGACTCCACAGACATAAACACTCTGCTCATACACCTATAAATTCGGAAGAAACATTAGAACATACATGCAATATATATACAAACAGTTATAATAACATTATAACCTGTATATGAATTACAAGACACATAGCATACAATGACTAGAGAATTGATACTTATTTTTTGATTGATAAGACTTCCATATCAACATGGTCTAGGAGAAGGTAGAAAACCTCAGTATTACTCTAACCAACGGTCTCTCTTCCCCACATGCTTGTCTCCCCCAGGAGTGTGCACCTTCATCGGTTGTTACAACTCCCTTTCCTTGGGCTTCAGCAATAGGCTGGACCGAAAGTCATAGAGCATCGTGGCTCGAGGAGTTCCAACTGCCCTCAGAGGTATCCAATCAGTATCTTCCCCAAGATACTCTTTGTAGTCAACATTCTAACTTTAATCAACATCATCTCATCTGCTTCACCCACATGCATTTATCATATGAGAAAACGTAAAAGAATTCATTTTAGGAACTCCAACTAGTTTAGAAGGGAATTCAACTTTTTCCTCAAAACGTGAAATTCTATTTCATAAATCATCTTGGTTGTTCCCATATTATGAATGCATCCATGCTTGTGGTTTTCCATAGGAACCAAACTGCATACCAATTTTTTTTTCCTGTAATGCTTCATATTGCATACAACCAACAAATTGTTAGTATTTGTTGTACAACATATTCAATTGCAATATGTACAAAATCTTATGCAGTGATCTTAGAATTTCCTGCACCTAGCAATTCAGTCAAAATTAACCAACAATTTAATAAACTAGAACGACTCATCATTCTATGCATATACATGTTCACAGTAATATCTGTAAGTTCATTACTTTTTTTTTTTTCTGAACAAGAAAATTTTCTGTAGTCAATGCTCATGTGACTACTTGACTTGCAACTTTCCTGTTGCAATGTCTGACAACTCCTGAAATGTCCTCAGCTTCATGAGTTACAACATTTCATCTGTTAGTAACAATTATTTCCATGCAATAATATATATGCACATACTTACAAAACATATTCAACCATTGCATTTAGTATACGATTCTATCACTTACTATGCATGAGTGCAATTCTCAATGCATACTTATTGAGTGCACCTTGCATTGAATTACATAATGCTCTTTATCTCATTCATGCATCTCACCATCCATGAGTTGGAATTTCGGCCAATGTGTTGACACATTCTCCACACACTTCCTATCGTCTTCCCAAGTAATTGGATGCCTTCCTTTTCGACCCAAACACTTCACCAAGAATATAATTTTGTGGTGTTCATTAGTGTTATAAAAATGGTTGCAGCCCAAGTTTTATTTAAAGGTAGGATGATTTTAGTACCCGTGTGGCTCATAACCTTTCCATATCCAACCATGCCCTAGTCTCATACATTTCTAGATTACTAGCATTCATTTCTATAAAAGGTTCTTATCTTTTAATTCTTTGGTTATTACTCCATAGCCAAATTAACATGACATTGTACTATGTCAGTGTCTGCATTCAGAAGATAAAAATATTTAAATTAATACAGGCCTCCAGCCTTTACCACATCCAGTGGTATGCATTCAATAATATAATCACATGATTTTATAAAATAACTTTGGTTGAGTAAATTCTTACCTAAATTTCCTTTCAACAATTATTCAAAAAGACTAATAAAAACTCATACCTGCATGAATGCCATTAATAAATTTTATACTATCTAAAAGTCTGATGGCAATAGAAGCTTTCATTCTTATTTTATCAAACTTATAACCAACACTTACACTCTATGTTGCTTCCTTCCTTATGCAACAACAACACCAACAACACTTGTAAACATGAAAGCATTATTTCCTTTGGCTAACCCAACAAGCCATAACATACTTCCTGCCACCGAAATTGTAGCAACTTCTTTCCCATGTGCAACTTTTCCTTGTTGTACCCAGAAGTCTTCAATTCTTCCCAGATTCCTGAATCTTCTTGTGCTCTCATTGTAGTCGTTGTACATGACTATTTCTTCCCTGAGCACATTCGATGCAGTGCCCCTACCACATCAGGGTCTACTGACCTCCCGGTCAAAGGATATTTCAATATTCTAAGTCAAATTGAATCTTTGGGCTCGTGATTGAAACCAAAATAGTTATAAACAAGTCCCCTTTCCTTCTGTGTGCAGGTCCTGACAGACCCACAGGTTATTCCTGTGCGCTTCCAAAACCTCAAGTTTCAGGTGCTAGCCCCTTTTTCATTATCCCTTTCCTTTATATGACCTTGGGCTAAGACCTCATGGAAAACTGTGATTGCGGGCACGGGAAAGAGTGGTTTTAGGCCAACACACTTTTCCCCCTGCAATTCACCTCCAACTACCATGTATCACATTCTTAAAAATGTGGTATAAATTATGACCCACTCTCAGATTTTTAACATACGAGCAAGTTCTGGCCCCGCAATCCAGCTCGTCCGTCGATCTCCAATCCCTTGGGGATGAACCACGATCAAATACTTCTATTTATCTCCCCTTTTCTACCTTATTTCCTCCTTCCACATGTGATCCCAAATCTACACGATCTGTTGACACATACCTCCCTTCGAAATCAACGGCTATGGTTGATTCCAGCTCTCCAGCCTGCGGGAGTTTAAACTCTCAGCTATATTCTTTTCCCCATTTGACAATATTCTAGAGAGAAATATCTAATGAAACATGTCCTCAAAAATCAGATGGTTCTGATTATCTCTAACTCTCTAGCCTTTCGGAGTTCTCACATCTCCACACACACAAATCTCTATAGTGAATTTCCCCGGAGTGACAGATCTTTTGCCACGCGTCCTCTCCAAATTAACGACCTTGATTCTCTTTGGGACTTTGACTCCTTCCGACCAAGACCAAATCAATGGTCCTTGGACCTCCTCCTTGATCAATGATCGATATCTCCTTCGGGACTTCAGCGCTTTCACCCTCTGCTTTCCTCGAGAGTGCTCCGTACCCAGAGTTCCAGATCTAGCACCACACGTCCATTTTTAGATCAACGACCAAGATTTACCTTGGCTGTTTCTCTGCCTCCTTGTCCAGTAACTTCTAAAGTTGTGGATATTACACCACCTATACTCTCTGATGATGGACGAACCCAAATCACTTCAAGACTTTGCGACTTTTACAAGTCCACTTCTGTTGCGGACACAAGGGTTAAGTCTCGTGCGCTTACCTTTGGATCCAATGGTTTCTAGTCCTTCGTGCTTAGATCCAACGGATGGGATATGTTCCTCTCCTCTTCCCTTCCTTTGTTTTGCTAGACGCTGATCTAACGATATAGGATCCTCCCCACAACCGATATAACGACTAATTTCACTCCTCCTCCTGATCTTTTGACTTCTTCTGCCTTTTAAGATTTTTTTAGTGTTCAAAGGCTTCGGCCTTTGACCTTTCTCCTGCGATTCCTCCTAGATCTCGTCTTCGCTCTCATAATAATTATCTCTTCTAAGCTTTAGGAATTAGAATGAGTCCATCTCCCATGCACTCCTTGTGTTATCTCTTCTAAGATTTTTTATTTACTCAGTCTCCTAAGGGTCTAATCCCTTCTGTTTCCTTTCAAAGGAAACTTCATGCCCTCTTGGTAACCTTCTTCTCAAAGCATCCCTTGTTGAGTGTTTTCTACAGCTTGTTCAATAGCTCTATGAGTATCTTCCTCTAATACTCTTCTTCCTGAACTCAAAAAATATTTATCTTTGTGAACACTCAGACTCGCCTGATACTCGCCTTGCAGAGCCCTACATATTTCTCAGTGACTATATCTCTCTCTAAACTCAACAAAAATTTCTTCCTGTGCACTCCTTGCACTTCTGCTAATGAAGGTTCAACGATATCTCTCCTGAGATTCTTTGAGGTTAAATTACCTCTGTCAAAACACTCCTTGAGGACAATGTTCACTTCTTGCACTCGAATACTCAAAGAAGAGAAACAATTGAAACTTATTCAATACTTCACCAGTTTACACATTCAAACCAATCTTATTTAAGAAAACATTCAGATTTCATTTTTTTTCTGAGCTCTTCTCTGCTTTGTAACCATTTTAGGAAACTATCCCCTTTCTTTGAGTCCCCAAACCACGCGACCATGGGTTGTGACCAAATGCTAGATCAATAAGTGCTTACTCGGGCCTTCGACCTTCAGCTTCAGAAGATTCCCAAGAACCACACAACAATCTCTCGGAGTTCAGATTACTGAACTCGTGAAGTAGGGTTGATCAATCATCCAAGTCTACTCAACATCCAATGAATGACACTCACTATGGAACTTCAGGCGTCTGAGTTCTTGAAATTCAAAGCTTCGAGACTTCAGAGGATTTCACATCCACGCATCCCAAACCGTTAATCTTAGAACATTCCCAATCACCTTTGGTGATGTCATTAAGTCACATCATTGAGATCTCTTACAATTCTGGGGCCATGCAATGGAGGTTTGGAGTAACCCTCCTTTCATCCTTCAATTCTTCTGATGCTAACACGTAACCCCTCGGTGAAACCGGGGCTTGGATTGCAAGACCGCCTTGGAGAATTAACTCCTGTGTAACTTGGATCCCCACAATGCTTCCTGGCCATCGATCTTGATGTATCATGATCAATGCCAGTGTGAATCCTCCAACCTTTAACTTCTTTATGTAACCTCGGAGTCCCACTAACCATGATCATCTGGAATGCCACGTGGCGAAATACTAGTGGTTGAATCATGGCCTAATCAGATGGGTGGCACACGTCACGTTCCATATGGAATTTCAATCTTCCATAGGTTGAGAACCCACTTATACGTGGCACACAACCCATGTGTCCATGTCAATCCAAGTGACGTCACCATGCCACATCACTTTGGAGTTTCGAAATTCAGGAGTTTCATCTTTTCTACGCTTGCTTTTACCCAGAGAACTTTCCTCCAAGTTAACTCCTCTGCACCTTTCATAGATCTGACGGTTGTAAGGGATTTCCATTCCTTCCGAATAGATCCTATGGCCTAGAACAAAATATGTTAGTCTGTGGATTTCCAAAGGAATTCATGGCTAACTTCCTCGCAACATTACTAGATATGAAATTCGTGAAGGATTCTCCTTCTCCTAAATAGATCCTAAGGTCCACATTACCATGCAAACCAATACGACTTATTTCATGGTTTTACGACAGAAGTACTCTTGTTGAGCTTCATAACATGGCCAAGGTAACTTCTTGGCACTGAGGAAGGTTTTGGGGTTTGAAATTGGTCCTCCAGACAAAATTTCCTCTTTAAACCTTGGGTCCAATGACCACTTATCCAACCCATCTAGGTTCAGTGTTTAAGCCTTGGGTCCGAACTTGAGTTTTGTCGATTTTGACAACAACTCCCTTCGAAACTCTTGCTTCAACTTCCACTAGCATGGCCCATCCATGATCAATGTTGAAACTGTGCTCTGATACCATATTCTAGCATTCCCCGGCCTACAAACTCTATTGTTGGGGAAATTCCACTACTCATATGCTATACTAGATCCGAGAGAAAACTGTATCATCCTCGACCAACAAAGAGACTGGGTAATGCTACCATTGTGGAACATACACTTATATATATGTATATATATATAACATTCATTTTAATTTAAATTAAACACATAACATAGAGTTACTATTACCATTCAGATTCAAACAATATTAACAGTAAATTCACATGCAACAGAACACATGATCACATTCAAGCATCAGTAGCAGAAACATGCATAACATATAAATTAAGCACAGATTAATTTATATTTTCAACTAGAGTAACACCACCAACTCTATGCAGACCTTCCACAAACCTCCCAGCCTTAGACCACATTACTCATCATTCTCAGCAGTAGGTCACCCCAAAGCTGGGACTAATCTCCATCGGGAAAGGGAATCTTAGGCTAGGCAAGGCCAACAGGAAGACACATAGTTTATGAGGAAGGATTATCTCCTAGGATCCACTTATGCCCACTTCTCATAGACTCTCATTCCCCACATGCATGTCCCACTCCAGTAGTATACACCTTCACTGTCACACAGTCCATCGACTACTTCACCTCCCTTCCCTTGGGCTTCAACGATAGGTCGGACCAGAATTCTGAGAGCTCTGTAGAAGCTGTAGGACCCCTTCTAGAAGAAATCACTTCCTCAACACACTCTCTCACTTGGAGAGAGTTTCAAAAAGGCCTGACAACCTGCCTCTTCAACCACAACAAGCTCCTTCACTTGGAGAGAATGTTTCACACAGGCCTGACAACCTGCTTCTTCAACTTTGTTCCTACACAAGGAGGACAACAAAAAGGCTCAGCAAGGAACAGACAACGCCAACAAACCACACTCAGCCGAGGAACTTCATGGCCACAACAACCAACAATTATGACACACATAACACATACAAAGATGGGGTGCTTAGGCTTCACAGAAGACGCGGCTCAGTCCATGGGTTCTCCCTGGGTTCAGATGGAGGATGAAAGAATGGAGAGGACGAAGCACCTTCCTGTGAGGCTTTCCTTCACTATGCATGGGTAAGAATATGCACACGTAGATGAGAAACGGTTCAGATGCCCCTGCTCCCCGCGAAATCAAGTGGAGGATGATTGAATGCGAGAGCGAACTCCCAACACGTCTGACTTCTTCATCTTTAACTGCATGCGCCCAGGTCGAAACTTGTCTTCCTGGAGCTGTATGTGCTCCATTTATCCCACGTCCCCTTTCCAAGAACTTAGGATAACAAACATATCATGTCCACATTAGCCTTCAGGAATTAATGTTAAAATAGTATTCCTCTAGAGGTAAGACCCTAGCTTAGCCCCTTGTCCCAAATACTTATCCCCCTCCCTTGCCCAAGCTTGTGGAAGCATACTCCCCCATCACTCTTTCTTTGTGGTTGGTCTACACACAACAATGTTTTTATATTAACAAAGTCCATAATTACAAGTACAAAACAAGCTACTAGCCTTTAACACCTAGGCTCTCCGACCTACTTGCACATAATCTTACCAGCTCATCAACACTCGACTAACCAACCTACAAAACATGTTTACAATTTATAAATACAATTGGGGATTGTCCTTGGGG
>JASDQU010439475.1:159806-170992 GCA_032191745.1 Picea mariana
TGTAAACAACAGCCTCTAAAATACTACATAATTTTAAAATTTATTAGTAACTCTTTTACACCAACATTAGCTAGGCTAGCGCTTTGGAATAGGTTGTGAGGCACACTCTCCAAATCATAAAACACACTGTAGCATCTTGTGACAGGGAATGTTCAAATCCACTTGCAACATTTTTTCTTGGGAAGCCCTTCTCACACAAGGGTCAAACCTAAGGTCGCATTAAGACTGGAAGAGTTAATGTTGGCATAGGGGTAGACCCAGGGTTCAACTCCAAGAGCACACCAACAAGCCCTAGATATTGGCCCTTTCGACACCTGCGAAGCAGATGCAGTCTCACCCGAAGCATCTATGAGGGGGTTGCAGGACATAGATGTCTAAAACCAAGGAAATATCAAGAGGCTCTCACAACAACATCATAATCATCATATATTAGTTTCCTTCTTAGATCTACTCCTCACAGTTATATATCTACTCTAACACATCTATGCAATAATAGAATAACAATGAAAAATATCAAGACATCAATCACACACACATAACACCAAACATACGTGGTTCACCCTCTCTCTAGGGATATGTCCACAAAACTATGCTATAGATTTATTAAGATAAAACATACAATTCTGATCTGTGCTCTCAACTAGCAGATCTTCTTTCTTCTTCCTCTATTTATCTCCCCTTCTTGCGCACCCAGCTATAGGACTTGACCTTCGCACACAGCTGAAGATCTTACAATACCAGAAAGCTCTCTCTCTTTGCACTTCACTCTTACAATATAATGTTCTCTCACAACAACAATAGAACTAGCTCAACAACAATATCGTACCAAACCCACCCAGGCCCTTTTGACCTTTATTTATACATGATAATAGCCCATTGATAGTATAAGGTCAGAACCTAAGTGTCAAAACTCTAGATACCAAAACCCTAGGTGACTAAAACCCTAGGTCAACTTGACCCGCTTTTCTCGGGCTTCGCCAACCTGTCTTTCCTTTCTTCCCGCGCAGTGCTAATGGTGGCTTTTCCCTCTTGCTAAGCTATCCTTGATCCATATTCCTTTCTTATCTATCATCCTTGATCCTCTTGTCCAACGGCTTGCTTTTTCGTACTTCACTCCATCTTTTATGCTATTTTTCTCACTTTGGCCCAGTAACAGTTACTGTGTCTTCCGCAAAGTGCGCATTCCACCTTTTCTTCCTTGATCTTCACTTTCTTCCATAACCAAGGGCCAATAGGCCCCCAACACTCACCTGTGACTCGTATCGAGGAACTTTAGATCTAATTCTTCTGTTCTACTTCAACTTTTAGACTGTGCAATGAAGCCTTTGCTTTTTGCTCCATGCCTCCCTTCCTTGTGCAGACTGTATTTTCTGTTTTTGGTACCCAGTTTCAACTGCACCTAGTACCTAGACCCTTTTGTTCCATGCTCCTACTGATATTTGTGAGGAAACTGGTTGTCATAATACAACTTCAGCTGACTCCCATTCACCAAGCCTTCCTTCCACTCTCTTTTTAACGTCTTCAGTTGCGCAGCTCCTCCTTCGGTAACATAAGCAATCTCATATGGTCCAAGACAATGTGTTCTGAATTTCCTTGGTTTTTTTATAAACTTGCTGTCATACACCAGTACTAAATCACCATGCTTAAATTCCTTCTTCGTGATGTGCATGTCATGATATGCCTTCTCTCTCTCTTTCTATACCTGTTGGTGGAATCCTGTAATAAATATGTCTTCTTCGAGTTCAACCAACTATGCGAGCCTCTTTTTGACAACACCAATATCATCCATGTATTTTAAGTAAGCAATTCTTAATCTTGGTACCAAGTATTCCAATGGGACAACAACTTCAAAGCCATAGACTAACTTAAAAGGGGTCTGCATGGTTAGCTTCTTGCAAGTGGTTCTATAGGGCCACAATATTGCTAGTACTCTCAAATCCCAGTCATCCCTATTTACACTGTAGATCTTCGTCAGCGTTGTCTCCAAGATTTTGTTGAAGGCTTCGACTGTCCCATTTTCCTGTGGATGGTAAGGTGTGCTCTTCTGATGGTGGACTGCAAATTCCTCAGTCAATACTTCAACTGTCTTATTGATGAAATGTGTGCCTTGGTCACTCATAAGGATCTTGGGGCATCCAAACTTGGTTATGATATCATCAAATATAAAGCGCGCGGTTGTAGTTGCACCACAATCCTTAACTTCTATGGCTTCAGCCCATCTGGTCAAGTATTTTGTTGCAGTAATAATGTACCTTGATCTTATGCGCTTCCCTGGTGGGTTTATAGGTCCCATGAAGTCAATGGCCCATTTTTAAAATGCTTGTAGGGTCCTCTGGGGTGCTAATGGAATTTCATCTCTTCTATATGGTTTCCCAACTCTCTGGCATACATCGCAGGCTCTGGCATAATCTTTAGCATCTCTGTGTAAGATAGGCCACCAAAGGCCAGCTCTCAGAACCTTATACACAGTTGCTCTCCCTGCATAATGTCCTCCTGCGATGCCTTTGTGAGCTTCTGCAAGAATCAATGGTCACTCTGCCTCCATAACACATCTCTTTAGTATCTCATCAGGTCCCATCTTGTATAGTTGTCCCGCTATAAGTGAAAAGTATGCAGTGCGCACCACTAGTTGTTTCTTCTGAGAGATGGTATACTCACTCGGTGCCATTCCTGTTGATAGGAACTGGACTATGTCTGCGAAGTGATCATCAATCTTAGTAATGGCTAGCAGCTATGCATTCGGTAGTGTGTCCTCCAAACTAGTGGGTTCTTCACCATGTTCCAACCTTGACAAGTGGTGAGGGCCTTTATTCATCCTTCATGTCTTAACTATGATCTCAAAATCATATTCTTGAAACAGCAGAATCCATCTTCATATTCGCCCCCCCAACACTAGTTTGTTGACCAGGTACTTCAATGTAGAGTGATTAGTAAACATTTTAAAGTGTCCTCCTAGCAAGTAGTGGTAAAATTTTTGCAGCACATACACCATGGCCAGTCCTTCTCTCTCTGTAGTGGTGTAATTATTTTCAGTTGTAGATAGCTTCCTGCTAGCAAAATATAACAGATGGTTGATGTCTCCAGTTCCTGGTTGAGCTAACATAGCTCCCAATGCAATGGAAGATGCATCAACCTGCACATGAAACTACTTACTCTAATCTGGAAAAACCAGAATAGGCATAGTAACCATCTTTTGTTTTAGTGTGTCAAAGCTCATCTGGCATTCTTCTGTCCAGCTAAACTGACAGTCTTTCTTCAGTAGCTTCTCCATAGGTTTTCTATTCTGTGCATATCCTTTGATGAATTTTCTGTAGTAGCCAGTATGTCCTAGCGTAGTGTGCACTTGTTTGATCGACGTCGGAGGTGGTAGATCAATGATAATGACAATTTTAGATGGGTCTACCAACAATCCCTGCTTACATACAATATGTTCTAACAACACTCCAAATGGTGAGAAGAAGATGCACGTCTTCAGATTCAAAGAAATTTGACACTGTATGCACTTATCCAACATTATTCTTAGACATTCAATATGGTTTTTCAACAAACTAAACACAGTCCAGTCATCAAAATATGCTTCTAAACATTTATGAAAAAATTCTTTAAATGCTTCAACCACCACCCTGGAAAAGATGGATGGGGCATTATTGAGTCCAAATGGCATCACTGTATATTGGTAAGATCCCCATTCTGTGGAAAACTTTGTCTTGTGGTGATCTTCCTTAGCAATCAGGATCTGATGGTATCTTGAAAATTCATCTGTAAAAGAATATACCTCCTGGCCTCCGACATTGTCTAATACTTCATCAGTGAATGGTGTAGGGAAAGGGTCATGCAAAAAGACATCATTCAACTTCTTGAGATCCACACATATCTCGATCTCACTTGTCTTTTTGTCTTTTACTACCATAGGGATAATCCACTCTGATTCTTTGACAAGTTCAATAATACCTGCTTCCATCATTCTGTCAAGCTCGACCTTCACTTTTTCTTTATATTTAGGGTTCAACCTATAGGATCTTTGCTTGACGGGCTTCACACTTGGTTTCAAAGGGATCCTCATATCTCCCATAGGTCCTTTGATGCCCTTCATGTCAATGAACTTGGTCGGAAACAAGTCCTGATACTCGTGCAGTAATTTTGTAATCTTTTCAATGGTTGCAACATCCCAATAATCTCCGACATTGGAAAGCTTTGGGGTTTCTTATGTTCCAATATTGACCTTCTTAATCTTTATTGGTTGCCCAATAAATGGTAGCTCAATTGATTTTACTTCCACATCTCTTTGGCCTTTTGTTTCTGTGATGTTCACCTTCCTTGGATCATCGTCTTCATCAACATTGATGTTGTAACAGCTTTGCAATTTCTGGAATGGCTCAGTCCATTCGTCCTCTCTTGTTCCATAGGGAGGCCAGAGACCTCCTCGAATACCTTATTTCTTACAATATATAAGGCTTGGTATATTGATGGATATTAGCTTTCAAATAACAAGGTTGTTACAAAGTTCTGATTCATACCTTCCCAATCTGCAGTAATGAGGTGGAGCTCCACTTGAAGGTACCAATTGATAGGGGTCATATTCAACGTGTTAATGAATATGTGTACCCACTATTCTTGAGGAATATTTCTCCAATCTTCTTCACAGATTTGCACATGGTCTTTTGGACAGCTTTGACCTGTGTATCTCACTTCGCAGCACTCCAATTGGGATAAGAACCACGCTATCATCAAAGTTCAACATTGTGTCCAGTCTGTAATATTAATTTTGTGCGTCCCCCACCATATGGATGGTGTATCTTTTAGGGACTCATCCATTGCCAACATTATTTTTTGTGTTGGTACACTTGCTTCAAAGTCCATCAAGAAGGATTCTAAAGGATTCAAACCATCAAAGGTGGGAAGTTGCTTACCGTTGTGCCAATCCAGTGAAATTTTCTGGTCAGCCTGACACATCTTCTTGTGGATACTTCATACATCTGGTTCTGGCAGTTCTCCAGTGCTTCTTTCGAGTCTGATGAGCATGCATTGTCACTTCGCCAGTTGAGATTCCCATCGGCTGTAGGGTTATTATAATCCTATTGTCTGGCTGTTGATTTGTAGATGTTTTCTAGTTCATATGCATGGTCTTCTTCTCTGATGGGATCTGTGTATCACTGACCCTCGTCTGAATCTAAGGGTGCAATGACCCTAAGGCCATCTCTTTCAAATGTCATACACCTTTTCTTTAAATCAACAACAATGAAATTGTTTAAGGCCCAATCAATTCCTAACAAAGCAAGGTAAGGGAAACTATCATCGACTATATCAATTACTTCAAAATCTGCAAATGATCTTACTCCATGAATGTCCACAAGGACGTGCTCCAGTCATCCAAATGGGATGACATATTGCTAATTAGCCATCCTAAACCTGGTGAGGGAATAGATTAACTTAGGCTTTCCCATTAGTGCCCAAGTTTGCTTCATCATGACATTGACCTCCGACCCTAAGTCGAGGACCACATAGTCTATGTCATACTCTCCTATTTGAGCATTCAAATGTAATTCTTTATTTGTCCTTCTCTTTTTCCCAATTTGGTGCACTTCCTTGCTCAATAAGGGGTCTATCCTTCCTAGCTCATATTGTCTGATTAAATTATGTAACTCATGTACAATGCTTTTATCTTGAACTATCTTAACACAATTGCACAAAAATTCCATGAGTTTGCTTACCTCTTTTCCTTCTTTTTGTGAAGCAGACTGATCAAATGCCTGAGGCATTCCATATTCTCTTATTTATGGTTGTGTCTTTGATGAAGAGCCTTGATCTGTGTTGAACTCTTGCCTTTCTTCCTCAAAGATTTGTCTTTCTTTCTTTGCATGAAAAGTTTGGGTCTTCTCGACAGATTTCCTGATTCCTGAGTCTTCTGTGATCTTTCCTTGGGTCACTCTATCCTGTCCTGTAGCATCTCCTCCTCGAGTAATAACAATGACTCTAAAATCGGTTCCATGGGTTTATTCTTTGATCAACTTTATTTTCAGGTTCTGCTGAGGTCCTCGTCTTTCCTGAAGTTTAGCCAACAATACTGGATAGTCCTCAATGACATGCTCAAATGAGTTACAATAACTGCAAGTGGTACAAGGATTCTGACAGTCCCTTGCTAGATGTTCTAGCTATGTGCAATTATAATAGATTGTTTGTCCTCGCCCTCGACCCATACCTCCTCCTCGTGCTCGTCCTATGAATCCACCGTGAAGATTGAAGTTGCCTCTTCCTAGAGAGTTGTACTGCGCAGTGTTTCCTTCTTGTTGTACTTCGCCTTGGATCTTGTAGATGTCTCTTGACCTTTCACACATGAGATTGTAAGCCCTACGATCTCTATCATCATGTCCTACTGACTTAAAAAATGTGAAATATAAGTTTTTGGGTGTCTGAACATACTTCTGTATGTAATGGAATTCACCTGGGTGATGTCGATTTTTGCATACTTTGCACTAGGGCAATGTGACTTGCTTCAAGGGGCTCAGAGGTCCTGAGGACAAATATTCATGAAATACATGGCAGTGTTCCTTATCATGGACTTCTGGTCTGAATCTGACACACCAAATATCTTCTATTTTGTCCTTTCCCTTACCCTTCTTTATGCCCTCAACCTGCAAAGACAAACTAGTCAGCTGACTCAAGATCTGGCTCATACCTGAGCTGGATTCTCCCATAGGGGCTGATTCAAGTTTCATGGCGATCTCCAGTGCCTCAGACTATGAAGCAATTTTTTGTTGCATCAGAGTAACTCTGGTGTGTGGTAGTAGTGCAATGATGAACCATTCTTTGTTCTTATCATCTGGGATTTTAAAATTTAATCGTCCTGTTAAGGTCTTGAATCTCTGATCGAATTCCCAGATAGGTTCAGCAACCTTCTGTTTGATCTCTTTCAGCTTTGTAAAACTCTGCAATCAGTGCATTTTTTATCTCATTCAGTGGTTGGGGCTATGAAAGCCCTTGGACAAGCTTCATGTACCAGCTCAGTGTGCGATCTCTAAGAGTAGTGTTGAATTGGGTCCTTTTAACAACCTCATCAGTAACATTCTTAATATTCCACACAGCTTCACACAGGAATCGGTGTTGATCTGGATCTTCAGATCCATCCCCTCTAAAGATAGGGAACCTCATCTCATTTGCCATAGAGCTTCCTGGGGTTCCTGTCTGAGTATATGTTGAACTGCTAGTAATGGTACTCTGAGGACTCTAGTGGTTCTTACTATTCTGATTACTTAGGGTTGCTGAAACAATAGAAGGATTAATGATACTTGCTTCCGTTGTATGCGCAGATCCTAAGGTTTCTAGCTCATTCTGGCGAAGTTCTTCAGCTGCTTCTTCCTCTATCCTAGTGGGTTTTGGATGTTCTTCATCTGTAAGAGCTGTCTCTTCTCCACTGTAGAAACCCTCGTCCCTGTAGTTTTTCTTGAAAAGGTTCACAAGGTGGACTCCTCTAAACACTCTCCCACAACGCGTATGTCCAGCTCTTGTGTCATTGTCGCTGTCTAAATTCTTGAACATTAGCTTTTCAAAGTTCAACCAATCTATTGTATCTTCAGGATGTGCTTTTCATGCAAAATCATCCTGATCCTTAGTTTCAGAAACTGTAAAAACTTCCCTCTGGGCCCTTTGAAAAAGTATCTCTTGACTTGGCTATATGATTCTACTCTATCAATAAAAAATTAGGTTATGTACCCTCCAATGGTGCTATCGAACCAGTGATGTACAGCTCGAGATATGGCATTATTAACTCTTTTAACCTTCTGGATCAACGTCGAATTCCAAACCATAGGGGATCTAGGTCTTATCTCAGCCTAGGTATCTGCTAATCTAGCCAACCGCTCGGACAACTCCAGATGGATTCCTCCAAAGAAGATGTTGTGAATGTCGGTGAAGATGTATCTTTGTAGCCAATATTCAGTACTCAACTTAGGATTCTTATTTTGGGCTTCAGTGAAGTCCTTCTCCTGATCTTCTATCCACTTTTGAATATCTATCTTCGATGAGAACCACCTTGACAGTCCCTCAAAAATATTCTTGTCCTGGAAACGAACCATTTGTTGGCACAGGGGTAGACCCAGGGTTCATCTCCAAGAGCACACCAACAAGCCCTAGCTACTGGCCCTTTCAGCAACACCTGTGAAGCAGATGTAGTCTCACCCAAAGAAACTATGAGGGGGTTGCAGGACAGAGATGTCTACAACCAAGGAAATATCAAGAGGGTCTCACAACAACATCATAATCATCATATATCCGTTTCCTTCTTAGATCTACTCCTCACAGTTATAAATATACTCTAACACGACTATGCAATAACAGAATAAAAATGACAAATATCAAGACATCAATCACACACATAACACCAGAAATACGTGGTTCACCCTCTCTCTAGGGCTACGTCCACAAAAATGTGTTATAGATTTATTAAGATAAAGCATACAGTTTTGATCTATGCTCTCAGCTAGCAGATCTTCTTTCTTCTTCCCCTCTTTCTCTCCCCTTCCTGTGCACCCAGCTGCAGGACTTGACCTTCACACACAGTTGAAGATCTTACAATACCAGAAATCTCTCTCTCTCTGCACTTCTCTCTTACAATATAATGTTCTCTCACAACAACAATAGAACTATCTCAACAACAATATCATACCAACCCCACCCAGGCCCTTTAGACCTTTATTTATACATTATAATATCCCACCGACAGTCTTAGGTCAAAAACTAGGTGTCAAAACCCTAGATACCAAAACCCTAGGTCAACTTGACCTGTTGTTCCCGGGCTTCGCTAGCCTGTCTTTCCTTTCTTCCTATGTGGTGCTAATGGTGGCTTTTCCCACATGTTGAGTTGTCCTCGATCCATCTTCCTTGCTTATCTGTCATCCTCGATCCTCTTGTCCAACAAATTTCTTTTCCATACTTCGCTCCATCTTTTCTTCTCTTTTTCTCACTTCACCCTAGTAACAGTTACTGTGTCTTCCGCAAAGTGTGCATTCCACCTTTTCTTCCTTGATCTTCACTTCCTTCCATAAACAAGGGTCAACAGTTACTCACCCTTATTTTTTGGTCTTGGTGTAGAGATTATGTGTATTATGGGGGTCACTTGAAGGTATACCCACAATTATGAGTGGAAGCCTTTCAAGTTGATTTTGGGCTATATACCCTGCTCTTGCGTGTGGATCAAACTGTCGACTGTTCCCCAAGAATCCCCATTGTTCTTAGCAACCTTAGTAGCCTATGTCTTTAGGGTCTTACACGAGGTGACTATGGAGGGGAAAGTCTTCATGGTACCTAGAATCGACATTGGCCAGACTCACTCGGGCTCCTTGGAGGGTATACCCACGATTATGCATGGGAGCTTGCACCAGGGTGTAAGTCCGTTAAGCAGGTCGTCAATGTAACTTTTCCACCTGCTCTATCCTATCCCCTTCTTGTCTTGACTTCATGATGTTGGATTTCATCACCAACTAGTGACTTCGAAATAAGAAGGTTTGTTTTCTTGGTTTAATTTCTACATTTTCTTAACGAGTGATGTTTGTTTTCATAGTTGGCCATAGATTTTTTTCGTAAAATTTTTGGTTTGGCCAACATTGACCCTCCACATATTTCATGTAGGATGAAAGGGCTACCCCCAGAAGATCCATAAGGTTATCTCCCTTTTCCTCCTAATTCAACGGAGGGCTCTCCCGAGCGGAGAGCAGTCCAGGACACTGTAACCTCACAAGTGGAAGGTTCTGACTCTTTAGAAAATTTCTGAATTATTTTCGATTCTCTAGAGGCTTTCCGAATTCCTTATGGATATGAGAGATGAATTCTCTAGATGAATTCATCAGGAGAACTTGTTGTTGACACTTATGGAATACCGACCGGACCCCATACAGGCCCTGGAGCCGAGAATCCCCTTTGGTCTACTGACATATTTAGAACCCCGGCTCGCACGGTGTGGGAGCTTTATGACAACTTGGGGGCGGGTCCTGATACACCCACTATCTCACAATTTCCTGAAACATTTGTTAGATACACGATACCTTTAGACCATTTTGCTGGTACAACATGCAATATCATCGTCGTTCCAGACACACAGTCAATTGGTCCTAGCTCAAATTTTTCTCTCTAGATGGCCCATTATACTATGGTCCCACACGTTATGACTATTCCTATTGGGAATGTGGTGGTTAACCAACCTCCCATTGGCACACCGCTCTCTTCTATACCTATCCCATCGCTTCCTCCTAGGTATCACACTTTGAATGCTTCCACCATTGTCCCTACCCAAGTTCCATCCAGAGTTTCTATACTTTTTGTTCCACCTGGGTATAATGTTGCTGATGGTTTTGTTCCTACACCTTCCTAGGTCCTCTCTGGAGGGTCTTATCCACCTTTTCCTAGAGGATCTGGCCCTAGTGGCTCCAATCTAATTGGAAGAACCCATCATCTGTTCGCTTCTGGTTACCAGATTCCCATTAGAGGGAAATATCACGTTGGGGGGAAACCTCCACTTGGAGGACAACCTCAGGTTGGACTCTATAACCCACTATATGGACAAAACACATCGGGATCACTAGCCCAACTTTGGAACCTTCTTTCCCAAAGAAATCCACAATCATCTGGGGGGAAACAACCTCAAGTCACCTCTTTTGTACCCACTCACTCTGGCTAGACATATCTTGGTTCTTTAAATCCTGCTTGGGGTCTGAACGTTCAATCTAGTGTCCCTTTACAAGGGAAAATTTCCAACCAACCCAACGCCATGGGATATATGCCTCCAAATCCATGTACATGCAGACTGCTTACAGTCCTACTGGTATACCGATGGGACTTCCTCCCCAAGGTCACCTGTATCCTCATGTGAATAGATAGCTACCTTTTCTAGCCACTTTGGATTTACCTGACTTGTCTAGAATCTTGAATGATCCTATCTTCCAGTCTCCCCATTGGTCTATCATACCAGCCAAATTACCGTCTGACATTCCCAACTTTGAAAATCAACCGCGAGAAGACCCGAACAAACATGTTGTGACTTTCCACCTTTGGTGTTCGTCCAACTCTTTGATGGATGACTCCATTCGGTTACGACTCTTTCAACGAACTCTCACGGGTCCGGCTGCAAAGTGGTACATAGAATTACCGTGAGGCTTCTTTAACGACTTCAACACCCTCGCCATGGATTTTGTCAC
>JASDQU010439476.1:0-42995 GCA_032191745.1 Picea mariana
AAAATGTTCTTACAGTTCTAGTTTATTTTACCTTGTTGTGGTGTATTTCAAACAAATGATTGTTGTGTTACATTTTGTTTGTGTAATTGCCTCATGAATGTGGTAATGTTATCTTCAATTTTTTTGGTGCCACCCTTAATCTATTCTTGATACCTATATCTAGGAAAACACTAATGTATAACATAGATTCTTGATTTCTTTGGATTGTTACCAAGCAATTTTAGAGATGGCTTCCTCTTATTTGGAAGAAAGACTTAACATCCAAGCCGCAAGTGATCTATTGTTGTAGACATAACAACAAATTTTTCCTTCTTCTACTTTAGACTCTTGTCTGTGGAAAAAACTACAGAGGTTGTTACGACTTCTCCCTCTCTACAAAAATGATGGATCTCCTTCACAGTCAATTAGAAGGTTTTCTCCTTATTCAATGCCGCAATGTGGGAAACTTTCCAAATCAGTTGTCAATTCCCCAATGAACCAATTGTATGTGATTCTAGAATGTCAAATAAGAACAATTGGTCATGGCTCTTCTCCTAATCTTATTGAGTTCTCGAGCTCTTTCTCTATGATTGGAATTATCAACTTCTCCTTTGAAAATAGAACATTGAATCACATCCTTCCCTCACTGTAATGTCCCCTTCACATGAATCAAACCACTCTCCAAGTGGAACCTTTAGAACCCATTTTTCTTTCCCAAACTCCCTTTTATTCTTATTTCTCATGGTATGTGGAACTTCTATTGTCTCTGAACTATTTTCCTAGAGACAATTACAATTTCCCTAACATTTTGAATCATATATAATCCAAACAACTTCCAATTTTTTCAACATGCCATGTATCATCTCATGATTGGTCAAAGGGCCCATGTGTCGAGACCCAACATGTCCACATTGTCTACCATGTAGGCTGCCACCTTCTTTGTCATGGGCACCTACTTTTTTTCTAAGGTAGAGGTACTAATGTGAAGAAAATCATCTCTCATGCTCTACATGGTTGATCCAAATGCCTTTCTTCTATAGGCCCTTTTATTTTATTGTGGAATGTAGGGGACAAAGGATGGACATCAAAGCCCCTTAACTTTTCTTGGTATTTCCTTGGAGTGCAAAGTGAAGAACATGGAGGTAATACTTTGTTGGATGCCTTGTGGCATGCTTTCCACTATGTCACAAGATCTACATAACTCTTTTTCTTCAACATTCACTAGCCTTTGCAACCTTGGACTTGTGCGGAGTGCAAACCATGGAGCAACAAACTACCCTATGACTTTATTGACAACTCTGTGCTTGTCCAAATCTCTACATAGTTTCCTTTTCTTTAGCCAATATTTCAAGTATGTCCTATCTTCATGCAGAATGCAGAGCATGAAGAAACAAACTTCTCTCCTTCTATATACTCCTTCGCATTCATTTTCCTTAGCATTTCTTTCAAAGGAATAAATGGGCTTCTCTCAAGGCATGAATATAAACTTCAATAAATGATTTAAAAACAAGCTTTAAGCATGGAAATTCACAAGAATTATTAAGCTCAAAACAACCAAGTACTTGAGGATTGATTCAAATCACACCTCCCCAATGGAATGTCTTTGATCTCCCAAATTTTTGACTCATATTGATAGGATATTTGCACTTTGAATTTCTTGAGTCAGGTAAAAAAATTTCGCACCATGCTTTGGCTATGAAGTGAATTTGAAGGTATTCATTCCCAAATGGGGCTACCTCATTTAAGCTTATCCCATTGTACCTTAGTACAAATCTGAATACATAAAGAAAATAATGGTTGTCCTTGTTTGTTAACTAGTGCCTTTTCTCAAATGCCATCTTGCTGAAAATCCCACATATATTTTGATGATGGAACAAAAGACTTGAGTGTTATCTCCCATATGCATATTTATCTTTTAGGCCTTTGAGCCCATCCAATGAAGAGATTGCATCTTTCTTCATTGTTAAACTCTAATCTCTTGCACATATTTGAAACATTGCCACTTGTTGTCTTCCTTATTCATGTCTCACTGAGCATTAAGGAAAATACAACAACAATTATGGTTGTCTTGGAATCATATTTTTGGATGTGATTGTGGGACTAAAGAATGTATGATGGTTCATCCTTCACTAGTACATTTGGGTCATCCTCCGACGATGTGTTCATAGAAATTGCAACTTTATATTGTCGGGAGAACGACAAACATCAGACCCCCTCAAACGTCATTTCACATGATGTCGATCTTCCGAAGACACAAATATCATCTTTGTTGCAACATTTCATGCAGACATGTGTCGTCTCGGACTTCATTGTCCAAGACCACTATGGACATCGCTACAACGACTTCAAGACATCTCACTTGCGATGCCACAACCCATCAGAATACCGACGGAAGGTCATGTCGGTCTTCCGATGTGTATGCTATATCAACAACGTCTCACTTGCGACGTTGATGCAATGACAACGACACTAGAGATGTTGGAAGACCGATAGAAGGTAACATCAGTCTTCAGACATGTATTCTATATCAATGACATCTCACCTACGATGTTGATGCCATGACAATGATGCTAGGGATGTCGTAAGACAGACGGAAGGTAACGTCGATCTTCAGACGTGTATGCTATATTAGAGATGTCTCACCTGCAACATTTACGCTATGGAAACAACGCTAGGGACATTGAAAGACTGAGGACCTGTAGCTGTTTAAAAAAAAAACGGTATCAAATAGGCGAGAAAGCATGACATTTGACAATTTCCTCCATAGTTATATGTCAGCTAGGTTCTGTTGGAGTCACCACTCCAATGGTTTCCATTATTGAGCTTTTTGAAAAGTGTTTTCATGTAGTCACAAACCTTTTTCTCGAACCTATTACATGCTCACAAGTATTGAAGGATTGTTCATGGGGGTTCATGTGGATCGAAGGATTATTCATAGATCTACCTTTATTCATCATTTGTAATGGGTAGCTTGTCGAGTTTTCCAGTAGTGTTTCCCTTTGGGGTTTTTGGAAAGTATTGACTTTGAAAAATGGCTTAGGGGTGGACCTCTTGATTTTTCATTAAAAATATAGTTTTGTCATGTGATGGAAAAAATCATAAATAACAAAATTCTTGTGGAATATTTTGAGGGGAAGATGCTCCTAAACAAAAAGAAAATATACAAGAGGTGGGTGGACAAATAGATCAAATAGATATTTCATAATGTAGCAATAATGGATGGGCACCTCTTTTTTTTGTCACCAATAATTCAAAATATGTTACCTTAGGAAATAAAGTGCAAAAACTAATGTTTCCTTCAATTAATTTTGGTTGCAATTGACATCTACTTTCAATCAACAAAGGGAAATTCCACAACTATCAATTCCTATGTTTCACCATTATGTCACTTTCTTCATCACTAAGAATCCATCTTTTCCTTGGTTGAAGATAATATACACATGCCATCCAAAAGAACATAAATCACGGTTGTGGTGTAACATAAAGAAAAAATATGTGGTGCGTAGATCCTACCACCTACTTCATGCTATCAATGTTACTTTCTTGAATCCAACCACAATATTTGACATTGCTCTATATTTGTCTCATCACCTGGATTGTGTTGGTTTACTTGGTTTCTCCATGTTGGTTCTCCATTCAACTTCAGAAAATTGAGATCTATATTGCTTGGTTGAAGGTAAGGAAAAATTACATTGGGAGATAATCTCAAGTATGGTGAGTTTCTTATGAGGACACAATTCATGGAGGTGACACACATTTAATCTTGGAGAGTTAGCTTCAAGCATGTAGAAATTATTGATAGAGTTACACTTTCCTATTTTGGAGGACCATTTGTTGTTACTTTAACCTTGCATGTAACAATTATGTCAACAACTTGTTGCATTCCTTAAGGCTATCATGCCAGACCTTTGGTTATCATTTACAACATGTAGGGCACCTCCTTTGGATGTTATTTCTAACATATGCTATGTAGTATAGACACAATGTAGGATGTCTCGTTTGGGGGTTATGAAAACAGTGATGAGGGAGAACTAATTGTGGAGAGATTGTGTAAGTTGCGCATTCAATGTAGGAGTTACTCTTACACATGGGGTGCACCACTTGGTTATGTTCAACTTGTTTTATAACATCTTCAGTTAGACCTCTATGAAAGAGATGGCTAGGTGCATTTAAATATAGTTATGAGTGAGTGTTTTGCTTGAAGTTTGTTGTAGAAGCTTCTGTGTGATTCCATGCTACTGTGATGATTTATCTTCTAATTAGTACAAATTTTAAGTGATTGTTGTTGGAGCTTTTCCTTATTGACCAAAATATTTTATATTTTTTTGCGATGTAGTACAGGTCCTACCTAGCTATTGTAGCTCGTTGTCCTACTTTCATGATTGTAAATTTATCTAGATAAGTCATTTTCTATCTATTATTTTGAGTTTCCCACTAAATATTGTGTTTTAACTCCTAAATTTACCTCACAAAAGTTTTCGTATATACATATTTGAATGTTTGATTCAATTTTAGTACCTATAGGTTTTATTCTTTAAGTACATATCTAATCTATGAGATGAAAAATTGACATGGTATCAAAGCCATGCATCTATGATTTTCTAGATTTGTGTATGGAATGTGTTATTTCCTATGAGAGGAAGCTGTCATAGGATCTCAAAAGGTGTGATACAGATGCTTCAATGATTGAAATTGGTCCATGCCTGAGATAGGTGCTTGGACTTGTGAGGGGTTTCAAGAGGGTGAGATGCTCGTGACACTTATAGTGATTGGATTGTTGTTTATGCTTGATAGAGGTGTTTTTTGATAGGTTCTCGGTTTGATTTGATTTCCACTTGATCTATTTTTTTTTAATTGTGTTTAAGGAGAAGAAAGAATGGATGAATTCTTGTTAGGTCTCAAAGAGTGTGACCAACTAGATGGAGCTTCCAACTTTACTTTGTGAAAGTGTAAATTGCAGATGTCGTAGGAGATGGAACTTTGGAGCATAGTCGAAGGGAAGGCCAAAGTACCCATCGATCTTGTTGATGTGATATTTTGACCCTTGTTAACACACATGGATTTGTTGGGATAAAACCTTCAAAGCATGGTTCCCACCTTTATTTCCAATACTCTAGTTTGTGGCACTGGATACTAGATTCATTTTATGGTTTTTATTTATTTGTTTATGTTGCAAAAATAAAATGAAGAAAGTAGACGTGGGAAGTAAATCCTACTACTAGGAGCAAGTTAAAAGTATGATTGGAATTGAAATGCTATATTACACAATTATGGGGAGAGAATAGTCCACCATTATGAACTCATAGAATATTATGAGATTGGATAGACTTGCAAGATACCTGTAAACAACCTAGTCCCATCCCCATCTCAAAACCAAATTAGAAAAGAACATGATAATAAGCATATGAAATTGAAAGAGGGAATAGTCCACAAAAACCAATAACATATACTCACATTGAACTGAAAAAAATTATATATGAAGAAGAAAACTCACAAAATTAATAACTGTTAAATTTTGTATTAAGTCAATCCTAATAACGCCCTAAACTTAGTTACAAAATAACTTGCTTACCAAGTCTAAGATCCCTCATTTGGATCTTGTAACACATATTCATTTATAGGAATTGGGTGTCATTGTTGGCGTTCCAACCTTTCCATGACCTTTCACTTACCTTCTTAGACATTTCAACTTTCCAACCTAGACTTTGACTCTTCGACTAAAATCAAGCTCAATTATTTTTTTTTAATACAATTACAAAGATGAAACATTTTCCACCTAGATCACATAAATAAAAAAATATATTATTAAGAAACCCTTTTTGCTCCATAGAATCTATTACATGTTCATGGAGCACGACTCTATTAATGAATTGAACTGCAAGAACAATGGTGTTCTTTCATTAATACTTTCAAAGACTTTGTCTTGGAATTGCACCAATAGGAAATTTGCATTCTAAACTAAACTCAAAAGGGTGTTGGAGCATGGAAATAGCTCATCCTTTATTTTTGACTTATTGATATGAGAATTTGAGCATGAGATCTCAGCAAGTAGATATTTTATCGATTGAAGGGTTTGTCCTATCTTTCATCTTTTTTGCACCCAATGGCAGAGAAATGACATCTCAATATTTGCAATACAATGTTGAATATGATTATTCCAAGGATATTTTAGATGAGAACATGGTGGTTGTAAACCATGTGTTTGGATTTTAGGATGACTTTTATTTCCCTTCACCATTTTCTATGCATGCATATAACAATTCCATTAAAAGTAATAAAAGGCTTCTTCAAGCATGTAACATTTATTTCAATAACAACATTGAATGCAAAGAGTGACTCTTAACTTGATTGAAACAAAAGGAAAATAAAACCTTGAATGTGCATCTCGGAGGATGAAGAGTCACTATAGCCAAACAAACTTTGTATCTTAAACAATATTTCTCGTTGGGAGAGCTAAAACATTTATGAAAACATGGTGCAAAATAAGCTTAAAAACCATGAAAAGATAGTCTCGTTGTTGTTTAAAAAAGAGGACAATTGGTAGGTATCACCAATATGTCAAAAACCCATGTGGATTAGGCTCAAACAAATAAAATGAGATATATTGAGCTTCAAATGGTATACCGATGAGAATTTTATGGAGTAGTTAAAATGCCTAAGTAAAGAAGATAAATTTCAAAAATTCCAATGCTATTTTGGGGCAGTTGCTTCAAATTGCTTGTAGCTTTTGTTTCAAGAGGTGAAATCAAAATTTGTCATAGAACTATTTTAGATAAGGAATAAATCCTTCCATAGATGTATAGGAATAATCTTTTCATAGCCTTTGGAGCTATAATTGGAGAGTTGTTTAAGAAGGGAGAGACCTTGAAGAACTAACTAGTCTTGGGGCTTGTGACAATGATATCTTCCAATCCATAAACAAAATTGAAATATGTAAAAGATCCATTTCAGATAGAGAAAAATCCTTCAACATGGTGTTGGTGAAGCTCCTAAATCATGATACATAGGTCATGGTAGCTGTGCAAATTTTGTAGAATAGTATCACTTTTTTGTCTCATGTTTTCCCACATGCCAAGAGATTGAATTGCATGAGATTTTGAATCTTCCCCATTGTGAAAGATTTAACCTACAACCTGCAATGGATGTAGAAGGGCATACCTTGGTCTTCTCAGTGATTTGGAAAATGAAAGGGGAAAAAGAGAGAAAGAATGAGCCTTGGAGGTTTTATAGATGAAATCAGGGTGAAATCCTAAAAATTAGGGAATTCACCACCAAAGGAATATTGCTTAAAAGGATTAATTGATGCATCATATTGAAACCCTAAAAGAATTATAGGGAATTCACCACCAAATGGAAATAACTCTAAAGGACCAATTTATGCACATGATGAAATCCTAAAAAAAGGGAAATTGCCCCAACAGGGCAATTGATGCGTAGGATGAAATCCCAAAAATTAGGGAAATCACTCCAATGGACCAATAGATGCACTGGGGTTAAATCCTAAAAAATAGGGATTTTTCCACCATAGGAAAATTGATCCAAGGGAGCAAGAGACGAAGGGACCAAGGGACCAATTAATGCACCAAGGTGAAATCATAAAAATAGGGATTTCACCACCAAATGGAAATCACTCCAAGGGACCAATTGATGCACTTAGGGTGAAATCCTTGATGTAATCTTGGATATTGGGGGAGCTTTATGATATAATGACATACTGGATGTTTGCACATGTTAATGGCTCATTTAATCCTATGAAATTGTTATGGAAGGTGTGATTTGTCGTTGGGATGTCAATTCTATTGAAGGTTGTCCTACTTGGTCCTTATCTCTTATAATCTCAGGTTATGGTTGTTCCTTCACTATTAGGGTTGCACATTATTTATTGGCTTTAAATACATTGGTTGTGATGGTGCAGTCGTTGTTATATATCTCACTCACTATCATGTAACCTAAAAATCTACGTGGAATACTCATGGCACATCAATGCATGGCTTGACTACGTTTTCTCCATAATATTTTAAACTGTCTTTGTTCATATTCCTTGACTCCATAACCCTTTATATTGGCATTGGTATTTATCCACCATCCCATTTACTTCTATGGTTCATATTACACTTCACTTAAGGACACCTCCCTTGTGCTAGAGGAAAGCCATCCTAAAGCAAGAGGAAGAGCTACTGTGGTGACAATAGGTAGCCTTCCTTAGATCCCCTTGGGTTGCACTCGTGTTTCATGGCTTTCTCATTTAAGTGAAACTTTGGGAAGTAACATGAGGTAAACTATTGAGGAAAGAGTCTTCGAGAGGTCCTGTGCAAGAGTGTGTTGGGCCTTGTGAACATCCTTAGGAGGCTAGGTGAGGTCGGGCATGAACTCTCCTCACAACATGGGTGAAAATGTGGTTCACTGATCACTACCTATGGACCCAATTCTCTGACCCTTCACCTTCACTTCCTTCAAACAATGGGGAAATGATTAAGCACAATTGTACTCAACGAGATTAGAATAAACAAGGAGGAAAGATAAGGCTCACTATTAGTCGAAAAATAAACAACCAATCCACTCCCTTACTCTAGACCTACAAAATAAAGAAATGTTAAAAAGAGAAGGGGCCATGGATGGCCAAGGAACTCACAAAAGAAATAAAACAAAAAGTGAGGTATTCATGAGGGGGTAGTCTTTAGGAGATGCATGTATTTAGTTTCTTGGAAATACTTACCATTGATATATTCCAAATACTAATGTTTAGAGTAAGGCCTTAATTCAACAATGTTTCAAGGATCCCTATGGATTCTGCAATGCTTTCTTTCTGAGAAAGACCATATACTATTGTTGTATAAATAATTATATTTGGGTTGCAATTTTTTCTCACCATTTCATCAATAAACTGGACGACCTTGTTGATAGTGCCCTACATCAATGTGCTTCACGAAGTTTTGGCAGAAATGAATAAGTCATAAATGAAAACATAGTTTCAATTGAAACAACTAATCTTAAGTTGAACACCATCTCAAGCCAAATAAGAAATACCATGATAACAACCTATAAAGTTTATTTGAAAACTATCTTTAACTATACAAAGCATCCTAGAACTCTGATCTTGAGTTCAAAGGTCCATTCAATGTTAATTTGGAATAATCGTTTACATGTAAACCATCCAACAACACTCTAAATAGAATATCTTGAATCAAGAAAAGAACATGTATCTCATGTGTATTGTTTTTTTTTACTCAAAATAAGTTTCAACCATACATACAGTTGTCAAAGAAAAGATTATGTCATCACTGGAAATATTGTGCTAACACCTACATATTTTCTTGTAGTTTGTGCATGTAGACATATAAAGAAGCTTTTAAACTAGACCCACTCCAAATATAAGACGTGTTGACTTCCAAACCCAAATGTCTAGTTCTGATGTTGCAGACCTTATTGTCTCTTTTATGTAGACACACTTGAGTTTTGGGTAATCTCAAGGTATTTTGAGAACACTAGGTTATCCCTACAGTTGGAGTTTACTATGTTCCTTCATCCTTATCATCCAAAAATACAAGGCTGCATTGATTATAGGTATTGGGTGATTTTCATCATCATAAGGTTCTCCCTTAATCCACTGAGTGGTTTCATCGTTACCTAAGATACAGGTTGCAAATGAGCTTGCTAATTGCTAGTAGAGGTCTAGTGGCATACCATTATATGTATTCTAAGTATTGTCCACAATCATTCCATTGTAGGAGACCACATTTCACTCATATGCACACATAGGTAGACAATGGAAAGGTTTTAAAGGTGTCAATCCCTGAATCATCAATCCATTTTAGTAGGTTCACTACTAACCATAAATGTGTTGGAATTTTTCTAGTCATTAAAGCAGGGAAAATGTTACATATGTAGTTTCCTAATCTATAATCCAAGGTTCCCTTCAAATGTATGTATCAATCCCATACAATATTGGAGTGAATATTCAGTATTTGAAATGTAAAATAAGTGCATGCCAGATTTATCAATCTCTCATTCATTGGAGGGATCTCATCCTCTTCAATTCCTATTCCCCGCAAACTCTTAGTTGCTAACCTTGAAAGTCATGACACCTATAATGGAAGAAGGGTGTCATGAAACCTAAAACCCAATTATTTATTATTGTTGGAAATTGGGGGAAGCAAGTAAGAAAACATGAACAACAAGTTGTTTGCACTTAACTAGGCCCAAAAAATAAGCCTAAAGTGATCTAGAAAGCAATTTGAGAAAACTTGTAGAAGTTTGTCAAATGAAAGTTCTTTATTTTATGGCTCAAAACAAATCATTAATAAGTTGTTGTATCCATGAGATGACTCAAAGGTAAAAATGAACTATGGGAACAAATATGACAAAACAAATACGAAACAAACATAGCAGAAGATGATCTTATTAGGATGGATGGTAATAGTCCATGCTCCATGATATGGAACAATGCCTAGAAAAAATAAGTCATAGTACAACAACACTATTTATGGAATTTTTTCTCATTTCATTTGGCCTTATTCTAGGAGGACCCCTAGCAATAGATGCATGAACTAACACTTCATCAATCCCTACAGGGAGCTAAGGTTTCTTTCACTCAATATAAATGGACTCATATCTACCATTACTGGACGCAAGGAGAGAACATGAAAAGTACTAAACAAATGATATATCTCAATAAATTATCATATAGAAAACCTTGCATTAATAAATAATCACATAACAATTCATAAACATTAAACATAAGAGGAATTGATGGCTATATAAACCATGCTGAAAGGAGCAATCACACCTGATCTGATGAACTGGTTGGCATAGTTGGAATGGTTTCCCCCGCATGTTTCTCTTCAGCTATATGACCCTCTGTTTGTCTTGATCTTCCCTCACTCGACGAAGAAAGATATTAAAGTACCTGCCAAAATCATTCAACCTCCATAAATATCTACAAAATCAATACAAGCCATATTTGTAGAACATTATTTACTCTAAGATGCATTTTTATGAGAGTGTTAGAACATACCTAAATGAGCTCCTTTTGGTTTCAAGAATAATTTATTGGAGCCATGCATCTAATATTTGATCAATCTGCCTCCCTTGATTTGAAGTAGTAGCAACAAAATCAACATTTACTTTGTTGTTGCTTCGTTGGATCGAGGGAGGTTTTCTCCAAGATTAAACGGCTCCAATAATTTATTCTCTACTAAACATGGCCAACCACGTGAAGGCATACGCTCTTATGCCCCCCCCTGACATCACTCTCAATTCCCCAATACCCAACATATAAATCTATTGAAATATTTACAGCAAAAACAAACATATATACATACCAATATTCACAATTGTTTACAATGAAATAAATGTTTCCTTGATCCATTTGGAGCGATCTCAATTCTCCTAAGAGCAAAGTAACAACTATTGCATAACATCATACACTACACTAAAGAACTTTGCATCTAAAACTAGAGAATGGAAATTGATGTCAAAAGAGGCTTTATTCTATTCTATCATATGACTTGGTTGGAGTATTAAAATGCACCTGTAAACATCATAGAACTCATCCCACTTTGATATATAAGTGAAAACATGTTATTTTTCCAATATTTAATCATAAACTCACTCAAAATACTAAAATGGATGCTTTGGAAAATAATAGGTCTAAACTCATATGTAATCCTGAAAATGGTCTTAATGTAAGGTTGTGGGAAAGCAAAATATGGTGAAAAGTGAAGTAAAAGGTTGGTAAAACAATGGCATTTTGGCGACCCAACAAGTACAAAAAAGTATTTCATAGAAAATAGATTTATAAATAATTATTAAAATATTGTACATCATCATTTAGTTTTAGCCGACCTCTTCTTCTTAGCTCTAAAATTCCTAAGTATTTCATCAATATCTATATCTTCGTTCTCTAGGTGCTCTTCAAACTCTGATTGTGATTGCGTCCTCTCACGCAGAGCACGACTAGTCACGAGGTAATCACAGGTTAATGGAGGCCGCTGTGATGAGGCATCACCTACAAAATCAAGAAATATAAAATTTAGATGGCCATTATTTAAATATCATTGAACTAGTTCAATAATATTAAAAAAAACACCTACAATGTCATTATTTACCTAGTGCACTGGTTGACACTGTTGGAATGGTTGCCCCCGCATGCTCCTCTTAAAATGTACGAAACTCAAGTACAACATTCTCTGCCATTGAGACCACAAACTTTATAAGGACAATCATAAATGTATAAGTAAAAACAAATAGAAGTACAAAATGTATAACTACAAAATTATTAAGTATATGATTAAATACAACCATATTACCATCATGTTCCTTGGTCGTAGCACCATCGTCGGGCTATACCCCAGTGGAATGTGACTGCATGGGAGAACAATCTTCTGGTTGCAAACCGTTATCAATGCACTTATCTCCAATACTAGTGGGTTGGTTGACATTGTTGCTCCCTTGATTAAAACAAAGTTGTAACACATTAAGTTTATCGATGATATCAAACACGACTGTATTATATTAATAATAAAGGTTAATGTGGATTGAATTTTATTTACCTTATCCTGCAAAGTGGTTCTTCGTAACTGCCCCAAGCTTTTCTGTTGTTCAACTACAACTTTATAGCCATAATTGTAACCAAGTTGGAGGTCTTCCTCCGTGGTTTTAGTACCAAACTCATCACCCTACATTTCATAAGAGTATGCATTTTTAATATTATTGGTTGCAATTACCTAAAAGTTTGAAGGAGATACAAATAAGATATTTGGGTACTTACAATTCGTGACTGCAACTTCAAGTAGTCACCCTGGCCTAGCCTGTGTTGGCCACATTTGGCAAGCCTTTCTTTTGTTTCCTTTGAAGTGTCAATCAACCTATCATCAAAAGTTTCAAGTATGTTAATATACACCACACTTTTAGTTAGATCTAAAAAAAATTGAAGGTATTGAATTGAAATTGCAATTTACCTTCTGGGACCAGAGGGTGTTTTTCCTTCATCTGTCAATTTCTTCTCTTTTGCATCCTCAATGAGGGCCTTTCACTCCCTCTCTGGAATCATCAGAGGACGCTCATACCTATTGTGCTTCCTATATGTTTCTCATGTATATTTTAAATATTGGCTAGTTGTGGTGGTGACCAACGTCTTATTAAATGTGTCTACACCAAAAAGGCTTTCAAGATAATCCATCAATTCTTTTTTGAGGTTGGAATTATGGGAATTCCACCTCTCCCATATGGTGGGCCTAAAATCAGCAACGCTTTGTTCTCTAAGAACCTATAAAAATCGTTGTTCCCTACATGCAAAAAATATTATATGATTATTAATTTAAAAATAATAATTTAGATGATTTATATTTGTCTACATAGAGAACTTGAAACAATTAAAATTTTAAAAATTACCTGGGACTTTAACTTTCTTTAATGGAAGCCCTTCCTCTTTGAACATAAATGTGCCCTTAAGGGTCCCTGTGCTGGTCACACGTCTTTCTTTAGGAAAAACAACCATATAGTTAGCCAAATCATCAGCCTCATCTCCGTCACCACCTCTAGAGCCTACCTGTGTGGCCGCTTCTTGGGGGTGCACGTCGTGGCTCCCACCTAATGGTATGGAAGGTGAAGATCTCAATAGCCGTGTCCTGGAAGGTATATGAGGGCCTGCTTCAGGACCCTATGGAGTTTGTGCAACGCTACTACTATTGACACCATGCATGTCGGGGTTGACAGGATCCAAAAATCTCTATATAAGAAAGAAAACATTCTTTTCGTTTAGATAATGTAAAAGTTAAAAATCAAGCTTTCATAATCGATCTTATGGCATAAAAATAAAACCACTTGAAATTATGGTTATTACCTTATATGTGTTAATCCTTGTCATAACTTCTCTGATCCTTTATTTTACCTCGGGAGTTTGATCTAGAATATCTAACAAGTGAGCTAGTTTCTTGTTTGCTTTATTGATCTTTTTTGTAATTAAAACCATAGGGTCAGGTATTCATACAAATCCCTTTCGCTGAGCGAATCATCATCAACATCATGGATCACTGATTACATATTCAACAAAATAAATGATAATTCAATTATGTAAACAAATAAAATAACTGATCGCCACAAAAATAAAATGCACATTAAATGCAATTAAAAAATTATTGTTCGTTTACCTGTTCTGAGGCCACTTTTGATTTACCACTATCAACCTGCCACATTACAGTAAAATTAGAACCATGATAATTATCACGAGAAATAAATTCAAATGTATGAGAAATCCTCCCTCTTTATTGACATCCAAGGAGGAATATTATCGTTGATAACAAAAATAGGCCACATTGAGTAAACATACCGAAGCTCTCCAAATGGATTAACACCGTAAAGAACATAATGAAAATAATAAAATATAAGAGTCATTGCTTATAGTTTGGGTAAATTAGTATACGTATTGCCCCCATAATAACAACGTCTATATCTATTTGATGAAAATTGTAATCAATCAATAACTCTTCCCCTGCAGCTATTGATTTTATTGCACATGCGAATACACAGTTTCCTTCACGCCCCTCAAATACACAATTGGGTTGCTTATTTGTGGTCGCGGGTTGTGTACTATTTATAAACCCTGTAATATTCCCCAATGTTTTTGGCCTTCCGTCAATATAGATAGTTTCTCCTTTATTTTGATCATTGTATTTTAGCTGTATATAATTTGTAGCTAAGCCATATCTTCGCATAATTTTTTTATATTGGACTATTTGTACCCAATCTTTGTAGATATAACAGGGTCAGACATACTCCATCAATTCAGTTAATCCTTCATAACAGAACTTTATTCCATCCATGGAAAATAACCCCAAACCATGTAATGACGATGTATCAATCCGATATATCCTTTTGTTTACACAAAAAACAATGTTTATTTCAGGAAGATCCTTGGGTACCCATCGTTTCAATATATGTTTGTACCTCAAGGGCACCTCGATGTTGTCTATGCTCTCATGATCATAAGAACATTATCCTCCTTTCACAAGAAAAAATTCCATGTGTCTATGGAATTTTCTTTTGATCTTCTCACCTCTAGTTGATCTCCACCTGTTAGACCTACTAAATTTCTCACTTTCCTCTATTCTACCTAAACTTTCCTCACTCAATGAAGATAGATATAACAAATACTTGTCTTGTACGTCCTATAACACTATCAATGACAGAAACAGTAAGCCAATCAAGCTATAACACTAATTAGTACAATGGTTTTACTTCATTACTAGTATCTTGTTGGTATCACAGTAAGCTCATAATGATTACCATAGTGTTATTCTTTCACACTTGTATTATGTTCTATTACTATTGGTATACTATCTAGGCATTATAGGGGCATGTTTGGAGTCAAATGACACATTCCAACAAGTGGCGGTAATAGGACACGATGTTGATTGGAAGACCCCAGAACTGATGCCATTAGACACAGTCTTAATCCTAAGGCCAACGAAGGAGAACAAACAACACATGATAGTTAATCTAGGAGTCAAACATGCAAACAAACCAAATTTGTACTACGACTAGACCATCTTTATTTGAAATGCTTCATGTAACATATTTCATTGACTTATTGTGATCTTGGTCTCTCTTGGATGTACTTTCATTTACAACGCCAGTGCTCTTTTCTCCTTTAGTTGACCAACCTAATTTAGTGGATTCCTTTTCTAGAATTAATCCAAAGGTTGCGTTTCCTAATTCGTGGAAAAGGACACATGGCATAAAGGTAGAAAATGACACATGGTATAAGGATTCGAGACACTTGGTAGAAAGAATCCTATTTCAAGAGGGTATTTTTCCTATTTCAAGAGCGTGATAAGTGGCACAAAAAACCATTCAAACCCTTGTCTTATATATTTTATTATTTAAGTGGAGTTCCCAACCTCTAAGAAGAATTTATGAATGATTATTTTATTGCTCTCTCTTGGAGGAAGAAGTGGATCTAGAAATCACTGAATATTATTTTATTGTAAAGCATTTGAGGAGAGGATCTATAAAAGGATAATCTCTCTTATTTTATAATGACGATTAGATTGTCAGGGATATCCCCTCCAAATATTAGTAGATGATTTAACAGAGGATGAAGTCAAGGGCTAAGCATATGTGAGGTTTCCATCCTCCTCCTCTTTTGTCTTGGATGATTAGGATTTTATGATAAAGTAGACACTAGTATTTGATGCTAGAAATAATCTCCAGATGGTGGTTCTGCACAATGAGAAGAGTTCATGGTAGAGGCTCTCAACCCCCACTATTCCTTGATGCAACTTTGAGTATTGAGGTAAATTTCTACTATAATGTCAGATTGGGTGTTTGCACATGTAAATGACTCATTTAATCTTATGGGTTTGTGATTAAATATGTGATGTGTTGTCGGGTTGTCCATTATTTAGAAGGTTGTCATACTTTGTCCTCTTTTCTTATCTGAATCAATTTGTTGATACAAATTAGGATAATCATATCCCAAAGTTCCATGGACATATTGACTCAACTGCACTACATGTTACATCTTTTGTTGAATTCATCTCAAAATTCAATGTTGTCCATGAGTATGTTAGGATGAAAATGTTCGTGTTCCTTGGAAAATGATGCAGTATATTGGTTTTATAATTGAATTCCAATGGATATATGTTCACTTGTAGGTTTGATCAAGGAATTTCACAAGCGTTGGGATGTTAGTTATGAACTAGAGGAAAATGTCGAAAATCTAGTGGGTGAACTGGTTGTGATTTCAGATCTAGAGGAAGAGAGGAGTGATGAAGTCATTGAATACCTTGTTGCAACATTTCATAATTGCTTTGAAGGCTATGCATTCTACAGAAGAATAACATCATGATGACGATGTACACTTCCATGAAGAAAAGGGTTTGATAAATTATTTATCTCTGCAAATTTCTAAATTTAATGATGAGACCCTTAAAGATTTGAAGATGATAGATGTGGTAGAGAAACCCTTGGAAAGTGAAGAATTTATAGATGTTATCATCCCCTCATATGATGAAGGGCATGAAAACTATGAGGATGAGGATATGATCACTCTCTTTTAAATTTGAAGGCATAGATGAAATGTGGATCATTGGTTTCTTCATGGAGATCCCATCTATGACGCAAATAGTGAGAGGATGATGGAGGAAAAGATGAGTTGGCATACTTCACTTCCAATAAGCATTGAGGGTCACTTCATGGGACATAAAGAAGACATCTCAATGGAGGTAAGTTAATATTTTTCCATGGTTGATGAACACTTGTATGTTCTCCTCACTAGGGCAGATTTGATGTAGCATAAATGGGTTTTCCATGGAAATAATGACGTGTAAATTTTCCCGTGATTGATGTATCTAGCTCTTTCCATACCTATGTATAAAAAATCAATGAAAGACTGTTTTTGATACCGCAATATGTTTTGGACAACAACATTTCCAATTTTTGGTTTGTTTTAGATATTTTTGACCTCCTAAGAAAGGGAAGCAAGCCCTAGGTCTTGAGATTATGTACCTTTTCAAGTTTGATTTTTATTCTCATACTTCATCTGCACTTTTTTATTGAGGGTAGGAAAGAGGGGTAGCAATGTCGTTTCATATTTTGGAGTCGTCTAAATCTCTGTTGCTTGAAGAGTGATGAATGATATTTCATTGTTTGATGATGCTTACACCAGCCTTATCCAACAATGGAAAAAATGAACTTGTAACAATACACAGTAATCTTGGCATGATCTTGGTGTTCTTTTCCATTTTCAATAGCTCACTTCCATTTCCTACCAAGGAGTGATAGAGATTCCAAATTATGACTTATGATGTTTGATGTATCATTATTTTGGTTTATAACCAAAGATAGGGGAAGCTCTCATGGTGTTGATAAGATGACACGATGGTTGCATTTCCTTTATGATTTTACTTAGAAAGTGCATCTTCCTATTGTTAGATGTAGGGTAGGAAGAATAAGTTCTCTTACACTCTTTGGAAGAGTGAAAGTCCCCATATGGAGCCAGGTGTTACCCCTAAAAATGCATAAGCATTTTAAGGCATCCATTACAACAGTCGCAAAAAAGGTGGCCGATTCAAATTTCCAGGAGACTTTCAGGGTAGTGTTTAAGGTATTTTTTAGCAAGTTAAGTGGTCATTTCAAGCAGTTTTATGGTCTCTTTAAAATCACCTCGAATGAGATTGGATTTGGAATAGAACAAGGATATAATGATGGATTTAAGACTATTGTAAGAAGGGTGCATTTGAAGTAGAAATCATTCTAGACTAATGAATCTTAAAGAAACAATAGTTGATAAATGAAATGCACTGCCTATTCTCATCTTGTAGAAAAACATTTGATTTCATAGGGAAGGGCATATCACTTGACATTTTTTTTTTGAAAGCATACATGTAGAGGAGAGATCTCTAGAACATATGACCAACAATAATAATAAATCTCTCTACAACGAAAGGGAATGTTGGTTTATACCTATTTTATGCACTCAATGGTAACAAGGAGGGCATAATCATATCAACAAAGAAATATGTAATCTTAAGAATCCTCCTGCACCAAATACAAAATTCAAGCACATTTATGGCCAACCATTGGGAATGATGTTCCATAGGAAAACTAGTGAACTTTACATTATGGATGCTTGTTTTGGATTGCTTCTTGTAGGTTATAAAGGAGGGCATGCAAAAAACCATTTCCAATGAAGCTGAATGAGTGTCATTTCGATTGACAAATGATCTTGATTTTAGGAGGAGCGATATACTTTACTTATTCTATTATTGATCTTCAGTGAAGGAACTTTTTGTTGTCCATATTCCTTGGATATGATACTCACCATTCTTGGTTCCCTATGAATATTTTCTCGATGTTGTGGTGTCTATCTCCCTTGCGCATGTATTGGCTCGAGGTCTCTATCTCGTTGCACCATAGTGGTCGAGGTCATTGTCTCCTTGCGTCGCAGTGGCCAAGGTCACTATCTCCTTTTGACACAATGGAAGGTCTCTATCTCCTTGTGTGCATGCGGGGGTTTAGTAATGGCTCGAGCTCTCCTTGCCCCTACTACCCTGAGTGAGAGATGGAGGGTTTACTAGTTCGTGCGTGTTGGAGGGTTTACTTCACGGAAATGGTTGTTGGATTAGATTGGGATGGAGTGATTACTAGTTCATGTGGGCTGAAGGGTTTACTTCATGTTCTCTTCCTCTTTCATTACAATTCAAATTAGATCACCAAAGTAAAAGAGGTCAATTAACCCTAGTTTAGTTGTTCTTTAATTTGATAATTTTATTATCAAATTAAAATTATTTATTGTACAAGATGCCTAAGACACTAGGGTTCACTTTAAGTCAAATATTAACTCACAATCAACCTAGTGCACCTTCCTCCTTTAGCCCATTTTTATAGTTTCTCTAAAACCAAGTGTAAAATCCACATCACATCCAAGATCTAGTGCTTGGGACTTTCTCCTTGTGGAAATATGGTGCCTCTCTATGACCGTAATAATACATTTGGATACTATACTAGATAGTTTATATTAACCCTCCCCTTTCTTAAGCAAAGCCTTATGAACCTGAAAATAAAATTATTTGAATTTTGATCTTTAAACCATCTTCTTTCTCCAACACATTGTTATATTCATTGAAATATTTCCAATAAACTATTGAATTTGGAAATCAGAGCATAGCAAGGAGATACAACCCCATCATGATGGAATTGTCCTCTTTTTTCCAACCATGGAAGTTGTGTCTCTTAAGCCCATTCCTCAAGGACCTACCTTCTCTTTTGACCTCTCTGACCCTCCCATTGTACATATCCAAGCCTATCATTCCAACATCGTCATATTAGAGTAAGAAAAAACCAATCCTCATCCAACTATACATTCAATGATTACATAATCCCATATGCAAGGTTTAATTCCAACTTCCACCTTGCACACAAACTTACAAAACATAGACCCTTTAGCAATATTAAACTTGAATCAAAATTTAGGAAGATTCAATGCCTCTTCTAGACATTCTTATGCATGCTTTAATTGATTTCCCTTTGACCCCCATGTCATTGCAACTAGGATTCCTTAAAACTTCCCTAGATTGCCCAGCGTTAGTGAAAACACATAGGAAGATCATGTTTAACACATGAAATCATTTCACCTCTCCTATGTCAATTTTATACATAACAATGATGTCACTCTAATATATTTTGTACAATCTTTGGTGGAATATTGTTGAACTTGTTTTTCTACTTGCTTGAGGGTTTCGTCTCCCACTTCCCAATCTTAGTTGAGAATTCCATTCAATGCTTCTACATCCTTAAAACAAATAAAACAAATAATATAGGTTTAAACACACTTGTTGATATTAAATAATAAAATAATGGACCTAATTCAACCTTAATCTATGGGTGGCACATGGCCCTTCATGATTCTCTGGTTTCTCTACTAGACAAGCATATAGTTCCACTTCTTTCCCATGCAAACCTTCATGATAATAATATAGAAGTATATTTTTAGGACCCTCACACAATTGGGAAATCCATGGATTACCATTTGAGAATAGAACATGCTCACTTTTAAGAAAACCTTAATAAAAACCAAACTTCAATTTGAAATCTACATAATGTTGAAGTCAAAATCATTCACTCTGTTCAAAAAAAGAGACAAGTACATGAATCAAGCTCAAACTATAGCCACTAGCACAAGTAGACCATGGTAAATATCCTCTTTTGTCCAACCATGGAAGTTGTGTCTCTTAAGCCCATTCCTCAAGGACCTACCTTCTCTTTTGACATCTCTAACCCTCGCATTGTACATATCTAAGCGTACCATTCCAACATCGTTGTATTAGAGTAAGAAAACAACAATCCTCATCCAACTATACATTCAATGATTACGCAATCCCATATCCAAGGTTTAATTCCAACTACCACCTTGCACACAAACTTACAAAACACAAGCCCTTTAGCAATATTAAACTTGAATCAAAATTTAGGAAGATTAAATGCCTCTGCTAGACATTATTATGCATGCTTTCTTTCTGCTAGACAAAACTCATGAGCCAAAATGGTGATAGACTAATGAATATAAAGATAAATGTTCTAACTTTCGAATGAGAGAGATGGAAATCATACTTTGGATAAACAATGAAAGGCACAACACATACCTAAGTGGTTGTTCTAGAAAACCCATGAAAATCGCCACTAGTTACTTAGGTGAACACATTATACCCATGTCTAGTCCTAATATAATGCATATTTTTATGATGTTGATAAAAAAATGAATGAAAAGAGGGATTTTTCATCACAACTATGATACACATACATTGCATATACAATGTAGAACCTGAAATAGAAATGAAAAAAGGTTTATGCAAACATAAAACTTGTGTCACCCAATTTGTGTAATTTGAAAGAAAAAAGAGGGTTTATGGTTTACATGATGAATTGATGATGGAAGCAAGTGGGTGTGTGAGTCATATTTGAGTCTAGAAACCCTCCCATATCATTAAGGCATGTGAATAGTCTATCTGTGTCAAATATTAGTGCATACATAAATAGTTTGTGAAAATTTCAATGTTGGCCCCATTCATGATAGGTCACTGATGTTCCCTAGGGATAGTCCTAGTACAATGCATATTTTTATGGTGTTGATTAAAAAATGAATGAAAAGAGGGATTTTTCATCACAACTATGACACACATACATTGTATATACAATTTAGAACCTGAAATAAAAATTAAAAAAGGCTTATTCAAACATAAAAACTTGTGTCACCCAATTTGTGTACTTTGAAAGAAAAAGAGGGTTTATGGTTTACATGATGAATTGATGATGGAAACAAGTGGGTGTGTGAGTCATATTTTAGTCTGGAAACCATCCCATATTGTTAATGCATGCGAATAGTCTATYCATGTCAAATATCARTGCATACAGAAATAGTTTGTGAAAATTTCAATGTTGGCCCCATTCATGACAGGTCACTGACGTTGCCCAGGTCTAGTCCTAGTACARTGCATATTTTTGTGGTGTTGATTAAAAAATGAATGAAAAGAGGRAWTTTTCATCACAACTATGRMACACATACATTTTATATACAATGTAGAACCTGAAAGAAAAATGAAAAAAGGCCTATGCAAATACAAAACTTCTGTCACCCAATTTGTGTACTTTGAAAGAAAAAGAGAGTTTATGGTTTACATGATGAATTGATGATGGAAACAAGTGGGTGTGTGAGTCATATTTGAGTCTATAAAACCTCCCATATCATTAAGGCATGAAAATAGTCTATCTGTGTCAAATATTAGTGCATACATAAATAGATTGTGAAAATTTCAATGTTGGCCCCATTCATGATAGGTCACTGATGTTGCCTAGGGATAGTCCTAGTACAATACATATTTTTATGGTGTTGATTAAAAAATGAATGAAAAGAGGGATTTTTCATCACAACTATGACACACATACGTTGTATATGCAATGTAGAACCTGAAATAAAAATTAAAAAAGGCTTATTCAAACATAAAAACTTGTGTCACCCAATTTGTGTACCTTGAAAGAAAAAGAGGGTTTATGGTTTACATGATGAATTGATGATGGAAACAAGTGGGTGTGTGAGTCAAATTTTAGTCCGGAAACCATCCCATATTGTTAATGCATGTGAATAGTCTATTCATGTCAAATATCAGTGCATACAGAAATAGTTTGTGAAAATTTCAATGTTGGCCCCATTCATGACAGGTCACTGACGTTGCCCAGGTCTAGTCCTAGTACAATGCATATTTTTGTGGTGTTGATTAAAAAATGAATGAAAAGAGGAAATTTTCATCACAACTATGACACACATACATTTTATATACAATGTAGAACCTGAAAGAAAAATGAAAAAAGGCCTATGCAAATACAAAACTTCTGTCACCCAATTTGTGTACTTTGAAAGAAAAAGAGGGTGTATGGTTTACATGATGAATTGATGATGGAAACAAGTGGGTGTGTGAGTCATATTTGAGTTTGGAAAGCCTCCCATATCGTTAAGGCATAAAAAAAGTCTATCCATGTCAAATATTAGTGCATACATATATAGTTTGTGAAAATTTCAATGTTGGCCCCATTCATGACAGGTCAATGACGTTACCTAGGTCTAGTCCTATTACAATGCATATTTTTATGGTGTTGATTAAACAATGGATGAAAAGATGGATTTTTCATCACAACTATGACACACATACGTTGTATATACAATGTAGAACCTGAAAGAAAAATGAAACATTGTTGATGCAAATTTATACACAGTTTACTTTCAAAACATTTTCAAGAAACACAATATGCAATTCAACATATACAACATTTATTATATAATATGTGTCAAACATTGGCTCATAATGAATGTCATGATTTTTCAAAGGAAAACATAAACACCTTTATATGAATGTAATTATGCCTCTTCAACTTAACAAAAGGCTGAAACAACAATTGCCCAAGTACAAAACATAGACAAGATCCAAAAAGCATACCAAAACAATAGAAAAGATCCAAAAATCATACCAAAACAATACTAACTAAACATGCATGGTTAATAATCATATAAAATGACCTAACATCACGTTGCACAATTCCATTAATGGTACTAAATGTAGGCATTGATTCTCTAAGATCCTTATGCAATACTCCAAAAATATTGTCACTGAACACCATACAATTCCATGGTATCATAATGGGAGTTGGAAGTTTGTCATTTCATCATGGAGTTGTCCCTTCAACATGAATATGCAATCGTTTACAATTCCATGGTATCATAATGGGAATTGGAAGTTTGTCATTTCATCATAGAGTTGTCTCTTCAACATGAATATGCAATCATTTGGGAAATCTTAATGGAGATGAAGGGGACAATATTGCTGAGGAAATGGACAACACAAATGGTCAGAAGATCTCTTCATGTAAATGGTTTCATAATGATCTCAACACCCCATACATTAATACCTCAACATCTCTCTTTCCCTTGTTATATGTTTATGGAGTCTCCTTACCTTTATTTTTCCTTATCACGTTACTCTCCTAGTGATCATCTATTTTCTCTCTTCTATTGGTTCACCCTCATTTAAGGAGCATATTTAGGAAATTACAAATTTCCTTTAACATATCAAATGTTTTATCTAATTATTTGGGAGTTATTTGGGTTTCTCCCATGGATTCTCAGTTTAAATTTGAGTCTATGTGGGCCATGGATAATAAGGACTATGTCAAATTATATTTTCCTCCTCCTCATACACAAAAGCAAAAGTTGGTTGGCAATATATGGTGATTTGTTTTTTAATATATTTCCTCACTTCAATATATTTATATTTATAGTGAAGCAAACGTTGTACTAGAAGAGTCAAGATGAAATTCATGTTTAAGGATAAATAATTGGAGTAGAGGGAGTTACTATTTTGATTGGAGCACAGTGCTCTACAAATATTATGAAGACTTTTAATATGTAATTATTTAGTCTACGGACAAATCAATTCACCAATACGGAAGTTATTTAACTTTTTTAAAATGTGGAATAAAATGTTCTTACTGTGCTAGTTTATTTTACCTTGTTTTGGTCTATTTCAAAAAAATGATTGTTGTGTTACATTTTGGTTGTGTAATTGCCTCATGAATGTGGTAATGCTATCTTCAATTTTTTTGGTGCCACCCTTAATATATTCTTGATACATATAGCTAGGAAAACAATAGTGTATAACATAGATTCTTGCTTTCTTTGGATTATTACCAAGAAAGTTTAGAGATGGATTCCTCTTATTTGGAAGAAAAACTTATCATCCAAGCTACAGGTGATCTATTATTGTAGACATAACAACAAGTTTTTTCTTATTCTACTTTATACTCTTGTCTATGGAAAAAACTACAGAGGTTATTACGACTTCTCCCTCTCTACAAAAATGATGGATCTCCTTCAGAGTCAATTAGAATGTTGTCTCCTTCTTCAATGCCACAATGTGGGAAACTTCCCAAATCAACTATCAATGCCCAAATGAACCAATTTTATGTGATTCTAGAATGTCAAATTAGAACAATTGGACATGGCTCTTTTCCTAATCTTATTGTTTTCTTGAGATCTTTCTCTATGACTGGAATTATCAACTTCTCCTTTGCAAATAGAAAATTGAATCACATCCTTCCCTCACTGTAATGTCCCCTTCACATGAACCAACCCACTCTTCAAGTGGAGCCTTTAGAACCCATTTTTCTTTCCCAAACTCCCTTTTATTCTTATTTCTCATGGTATGTGGAACTTCGATTGTCTTTGAACTATTCTACAAGAGACAATTACAATTTCCCTAACATTTTGAATCATATATAATCCAAGCAACTTCCTCTTTTTTCAACATGACATGTATCATCTCATGATTGGTCAAAGGGCCCATGTGTCAAGACCCAACATGTCCACATTGTTTACCATGTAGGCTACCACCTTCTTTGTCATGGGCACCTACTTTTGTTCTAAGGTAGCGGTACTAATGCAAAGATAATAATATCTCATGCTCTACATGGTTGATCTACATGCCTTTCTTCTATAGTCCCTTTTAGTTTGTTGTGGAATGCAGGAGACAAAGGATGGACATCAAAACCCCTTAACTTTTCTTGGCATTTCCTTGGAGTGCAAAGTGCTGAACATGGAGGTAATACTTTGTTGGACGACTTGTAGCATGCTTCCCTCTATGTCACAATAACTACGCAGCTCTTTTTCTTCAACATTCACTAGCCCTTTCAACCTTGGACTTGTGTGGAGTGCAAACCATGGAGCAACAAACTCCCCTATGACTTTATTGACAACTCTGTGCTTGTCCAAAATCTCCACATAGTTTCCTTTTCCTTAGACAATATTTCAATTATGTCCTATCTTTATGCAGAATGCAGAGCATGAAGAAATAAACTTCTCTCCTTCTATCTATTGATTCACATTCATTTTCCTTAGCTATTTCTTTCAAAGGCATAAATGGGATTTTCTGAATGCATGAATATAAACTTCAATAAATGATTTAAAAACAAGCTTTAAGCATGGAAATTCACAAGAATTATTAAGCTCAAAACAACCAAGTCTTTGAGGATTGATTCAGATCACACCTCCCTAGTGGAATGCCTTTGATCCTCCAAATTTTTGACTCATATTGATAGGATATTTGCACTTTAAATTTGTTGAGTTGGGTAAATTTTCTTCGCACCATGCTTTGAATATAAAGTGAATTTGAAGGTCTTCATTCCCAAATGGGGCTACCTCATTTAAGCTTGTTCCATTGTACCTTAGTACAAGTATGAAGACATAAATAAAATAATGGTTGTCCTTGTTTGCTAACTAGTGCATTTTCAAAACTGCCATCTTGCTAAAAATCACATATATTTTGATGATGAAACAAAAGACTTGAGCACTAGTGTTATCTCCCATATGCATATTTATCTTTCTTCACTGAAGAAATTGCAACTTTCTTCACTGTTAAACTCTATTCTGTTGGACATATTTGAAACAATGCCACTTGTTGTCTTCCTTATTCATGTATCACTGAGCATTAAGGAAAATACAACAACAATTCTATGGTTGTCTTGGCATCTTCTTCTTAGATGTGCTTGAGGGACTAAAAACTGTATGATGGTTCATCCTTCCATCATGGTAGGATCACATGTTCTCAACTACCAATATGATCCCTTCTTCCTAAGTTTTCCTCATATGTTTTTTAAACATTAGCATTCAAAACCTTTCCCCACTTTGCTGACCTAATTTCCACATCTTGAGAAAGAGTGGTGCATATAAAACTTTGAATCTGCAGACAACAATTGGAAAATGCAAATAAAACACAACAAAAAATAAAATCTAATGAAACTCTATTAGTCCCCTTACCAATGTGATTAGAGTTTATTACTTTTAAAATGTGAAGCCTTAAAAGGTCCATTCAATATAAAGTATTCACCATACTGAAAGAGTTTTGCATGGATAAATTCCTTTTAGCTTAGAGGATAGGAACCTTAAAGATGATGTCCTCATGGAAGATGTTTCCTTACTAACCTCTTTCCTAGTGTGAGTGTCACCTTCAACTGTTATTGCCTCTTGGAATGCAGATGTAAGTATGCCTTCTTCTCCCTTGACCTTTTTTATCCATTTTCTCTTGAGTTTGGTTATTTGGTTCTTGGGATGAAGCTCAGGATGTAACCATGATGTGAGCCACAACATGTGGAATTCCAATGTCTAGATAACTTGCAATGGCTATAATAGTTCTTCCTACTATTATAACTACTAAGTACTCTCTTAGTGTTTTCTCCCTTAAGGACTTTTTGTTGATTTAAGGAAGTTTCCTAGGATCTTATTTCTTCTAGAAAAAAATTGTTATTTTTTATAAGGCTTGTTTCTTCCATATTGAAGCCACACAATGGCCTCTCAATTCACAAAAAGAGCACATATCATCATAATACCAATAACACAAAGAATTATGGCCTTTATTCTTACAAAAAAAAGAAAACAAGATATGATTTATTTGTACATACCTCTTTGCTTTTCTCTTGTGTTTACAAGCTTTCTTAATTGGTCTCCCAAGTGTTGGTGTAGTCTTATATGTTAGGGTTATCTTCTTTCTACCCTTCTTCAAGCTTGCACAATATTTTTGGATTAATTGATTGTTGCTACTCCATTTTTTGTCATCCTTTCTTCACATTGAAGTGGCTATTTCTTTAGTCTCCTTTTCCTTGTCAAAGGTGAACTTGGTAGTCTTATTTTCTCTTAAAGCCAAATTTTTTAGAGATGGGATACATTGTTTTTCCTCCACGTGCTCACAATATTTTACAACTTTTGAGTATTGACCCACTTCCTCGTTATCACCAAAACTTAAGCATTCATACTTTATCTTGGGTTCCATTACAATAGAGTATTTAGTCCCTTAACCTTTCTTATCAAGCTCTTGTCCATTGTATCCCATTTTATTCATTGACTTAGAGCCTATGCCCCTAGTATTCAATTCAAAACTACCAAAACACTCTTTTACTCAATCAAAATGTGAAATATTTTTGGAATATGTGCTTACCACAATGTTCTCATTCATGGTGCAAGCATATAATATAAAAGTGGAAGTTTTTGACTCTTCTTTCATCACTTAGTCTTCTACTTGAATTTTTAATAAAATTTCTCCTTAATTTCCAATTCTTGTTGCAGTCGTGCCATCATCTAAGTACACCTCTCCAGGGAAAATTTTAGGGGCTATATATTTCCCATGGGTTAATTTTCCATGCTTTTTCCAAAAAAAATCGCTAATTTCCATTTTTTCTAAAAGTGATTCTCCCAAATTCTATAGAATAAAATTATTTTACCTTAAAAATAACTAACATTTTATAGAAACTATATAAAATCCTTAGAATTTTGAACATTTTTACAAAAATATCGCCAAAAAATTTATACTTTTCATATTAAGGACTAGTAATATTCGCCAAGGTTTCTACATTCTAAAACAAATTTCCATCCTTAAAGTATCCCTGCACCTCTCCTCTCAGTGATAATCCAACTAATTCACCTTCTCTCCAGACTACATAAGTTGAACACTGAAAAAATTCCAACTCTTCATGTAATTAGTGATGGAGCCTTGGTATATTACTAGTTGTTCTCTCACCGAATTCATAAAACATTTTGAGGTCTACAGATTACACTACAAATCTTCAATCTTCTTCTTTGACTGCTACAACTTCTCCCTCAGTTACTTATTCTCTTCTTGAATATTCTCGTTGATGGTTTTCACTTCTTTTGGTCTTTCTCTTTTCAAATCCTTGCCCATGGTTACTTTGCTTCAACATGCACTTTCTGAGGATACACCACTTTGATATTGATATGATCCACAATCTTTCATCCTATGGCCAAGTCAATTCACTAGTACATATGCTATTAACTTAAAAAAAAATGAAGAATAAAATGGTCTTACCGTGCTAGATTATTTTACCTTCCTATTCTCTATTTCAAACAAATTAATGTTGCGTGTTATCACATTTTGGTTGCACAATTTCCTCATGAATGTGTTAATTCTATCTTCAAATCATATTTTGTCTCTAAAAAAGGAATTTGAAACAACAAGCTCATGCAAACACATACCATAAAACATGGAGGATTTACCTTAGAAAACCAAAAGAGAAAACCAACATCAAAGAGGAGGCTTGCTTGACTCCAAAGAATCTCATGAAACAATAGATTACAAATGAATCTCAACTAGAGATTTATTATTCCTATGCCAATTACTTAAGGCAAAAGGAAAGGGTACCACCCTTAATCTACTCTTGATACACACAACTAGGCAAACATATCGTATACTAGAGAATCTTGTTTTCTCTATATTATGACCAAGAAATCTCAACAATGGATTCCTTTTATTTGAAATAAAGACTCACTATCCAAACTCTAGGTGATTTATTATTATAGACACCACGCCAATTTTGACCTTCTTTTTCTCCAAGATTTAGGTTTTGGAAAAACTAAAAACATTGGGATGACCTCTCCCTCTTTGAATGAATACTTGATCTCCTTCATGGTCAATCAAAACAATGTCTCCTTCTTCACCATTGTAGTATGGGAAAATTCCCAAAACAACCTTTAGTGCCCCAATGAACCAATTGTCTATGATTCCATAATGTGGAATTAACATTATTCAACATGGTTCTTCTGTTGACAATCTCAAATTCCACTTCCAATGAACTAGCTTAGTCTCCAAGTGGAACCTTTTGAAAATGTGTTCCTTTTCCAAACTCCCTTTTATTCTTGATGCTCATGGTATGTGAAATGACAATGACCTCAAAGTTGTTTTCCAAGAGATGGTTACAGTTTCCTTAGTGTTTCAAATTCTATATAAATTCAAGCAACTTTTGCTTTTCCTAGAATACCATGTGACATCTCATGATTGATCAAAGGTCCATGTGTCGACACCCTAGGTTTCCACTTTGTTTGCCACATAGGTTGCTACATTCTTTATCAAAGGGAACCTACTTCTATTTTATTGTAGAGGTATTGATGTGGAGGAAAGGATATCTCATGCTCCACATGCTTGATCTATGTTCCTTTCCTCCATATGTCTTTTGATTCTCTTGAAAAACATGGGGCTTGGAGGATGAAAAACAAAGGCCCTTCCTTTTTCTTGGTCTTGCCTTGGAGTGTAGAGTGAAAAACATGGAGGTAACACTCCAACCCATTCCTTTCCCTAACTCTGCATGCTTCCTATCGCCAGCTCTACATAACCATGTTTATTCCACATGCACTAGCATTCACAACCTTGGAATTATGGAAAGTGCGGAGCATAGAGCAACAAGTTCTCCTTCAATGTTGTTGACATTGTTGCGGACTCATGCGGAGCATGGAGAAACAATATCCTCTCCTTTTGTCCATACCTCCTCATGGCCATAAATCTACATTCATTTGTCTTAACCATTACTTTAAAAGGCATAAATGATATTCTCTTTAGGCATGAATATAAGCTTCAATCAAGGCTTTAAAAACATGCTTTAATCATGGAAATTCACAAGGATGATTAAGCTCAAAACAACCAAAGAAATAACCTCTACCTTATCAAGTCTTCAAGAATCCATTCAAATTAACATTCATCTAGCATCAACTTTAGAAAGGTCATGCAAGAAGTGGAATTGGTGGGTTAAATAGAGATGGCATATTACCCAAATAAAAAACAAGAAGGAGAAATCTCTATTCAAAAAATTCACTCCATAAAAAACCATATTGAATTTTTCATTCAAGAGTTACAATTTGATGATAAATTTAAGTCCTCTTTATTGTAAATATTAAGAGACACAATCTTATTCATACATCTCAAGGGTAATACAATTGATGCCCTGGCCAATCTAGTAAAGAATTAGTAAATTTCTTATTTAAATCAGTACTAGTGAAATGTTTAAGCATTAGACATTGGAGAATAGGGAATTTTTTAAAGAAAATCCATGAGATGGTGATAGCGAAAAGTAAATTTTCCTATTTAGGATAGTTGCAATAAAATGTTTGAGGGTTAGAACTTGTAGACTAGAGAAGCAATGAGGTGGAGATTCTAGAAATTGTCAAAATTCCTTGTGAGCAAATTATATTGAAGGGTTGTAATTATTATTTCATCATTATGTCAAGCGTTTAGGATGAGGTTTCTTAGAAAAACACAATTCTCATATTTTCCCTAAATTATGTTGTTGGGGTAGTTGATACCCACATTGAATTATTTTATTGAGAGTAGATGATACCAACATACCAAATGGAGAAAACGTTTAGCGTTTAGGAAGAGGTTTCTTGGAAACCATATTTTCATTTTCTTTAAATAAAGGAATATTGAAGAAACAAGACAACATCATGATAATCCAACTCAACCAAATTAGGTATGCTCATTATCTTTTCTTTGTCTCCTTTAGTGCTCCATAGGAGAACGTGGGATCACAATTTTTATGAAAATTTGATAGTATCTTTCAAACTTTAATATAATAATAAATAATGATGCTAACAGTTCTCCATAGGAGAATGTGGGATCACAATTTTTATGAAAATTTGATAGTATCTTTCAAACTTTAATATAATAATAAATAATGATGCTAACAGTTCTCCATAGGAGAATGTGGGATGACATTTTTTATGAAAATTTGATAATATCTTTCAAACTTTAATATAATAATAAATAATGATGCTAACGTGCTAATAGTGCTCCATAGGAGAATGTGGGATGACAATTTTTATGAAAATTTGATAATATCTTTCAAACTTTAATATAATAATAAATAATGATGTTAACGTGCTAATTATGACATGAGTTATAAGATTAGTTATACTTTGATTTTTTTTTTTAAAATGAGTTCGTAACATTTTGGATGGCTTAAATTTTTTCTCCATATATAATATAATTAATTTATTTTTACTTATTAATAAATTAATTAAAATATATAAAAAATATAAAATATAATATGTTTTTTTTTCGATTAATATTATAATATATGAAAATTACACATTTATAACTAATCAAGTATTTATGAGATACTTAACGTTTCTAAACTAAACCATTTGATAACATTTTTTTTATTCTCTCAATTTTAAGTTCTATATTTGAGCATTCATCTCTTATACATTTATTGATAACAATTTCGTATTGTCTCAATCATAAGCCCTACAAACGCGTTTTATTATATTTGAATTCACTTATACAATTAATGCTTAACTATTATTAAAAATAATATTATCAAATTATATTTATATAGAATCGTTTTCTTAACCTTGATATCTTCCTTTAAATAAAAGAAAAAAATGGAAAATTATAATTTGTGAATGAAAATATTGTTATATTTAACTATCTCTATATGTATTAGTTTCCTTTGACATAATAATGAACTTAAAAATTGATTAGTTCATCATTGAAGATTTAGCTCAACCACTATCTTGAATTTGACATTATTTTAGAAACATCTTTGAATTTTGTCAATTTGTAGGCATATTATGTGTTTTCATATTTTGGAACACTGGTACCTTTCAATGGACCCATCCTACTACAATTGAGTTCAAAAAGATATTTCATATGGCCCAACGAGTGTTCAAAATAAAGTTCACATGCTAAAGTTATGTCCCAGGAAGTTGACATTCTAACTAGGCTTCTTAAAGTTTGTTTTTCTTTCAATACTTTATCTTTTAATATGAGAGTTTTTGGATCTTATGGTTTTTGGTATGATCATAAAATATAGTTTAAGTCTCTTGTTATGTTCTTTTTGTAAATGAGTGTAGCAAACACATTTATTTTCAAAGATATAATGTTTTTCACCATTATTTTAGTTGTTGTATTTATACAATGTTTTTTATCATTATTTTAGTTATTGTATTTATACAATATTTTTCACAATTATTTGAGTAGTAGATTTTAGTTTTCATTATATCTTTGTATTTATTTTCTATATTGTTTTTTTCTTTAGTTTAATTTTCAATCCAATTTGGATTAGTGGTATCAAAGCAATCCCCTCTATATTATTTTTTCTATGCATTGTGCCCACAAGGTCACATAATAGGAATTTGGGTATTGATTCAACTAAGATTTTAGACAACTTTCCTTGCTAATGCAAGTGGCCTCACATGGTGGAAGAAAAGAAAGACACTAGATCGATAGAGCTTATTAATTGTTTCTCCAGGAATCCCTCAAGAGACAAAGGACCATGATGATGTATTATTTCACCCATATCCTTCTACAACTCACAGCGAAAATGGGGGCATCTTTGTCTAACAATACATTTGTAGGAACGATACCTTTCAAAGCACAAGATAATTTTGATAATCCCTCAATTTGAAGAAAAAATAGAAGCATAAGATTTGGAACATGATTAGACTAGTTAGAGGGTTATTTCTTTGTTCATATTTCTTCCAACATTAAGAAGATTGTCTACACACTCCTAAAGTCCCTACCCCATGCCAAATATTAGTGGGATGCTCACTACGAGTGAAATTTTAGATATGGTTTTGGAGCATATGAGATGAAACATATTTGGGATAATTTTGTTGATTCTATCTAGGATGAGTATTATCCTATTGGTAACTATGCAACTAGTGCATGAGATGGGAAATATTGTTCTAGGGTAAAGACAAGACTATGTAGAACATCATTGCCTTCCATAACATGTGTACAAAACTAGGTATCAAGTGCTTTAAATAGAAAATATTTCTAAAACACTACATTTGACTACATAAATATATCTATATAATATGTAGTTTTTGGACATCTCTTCACTGGGAGTGGCTTACCATTTTGTTATATATTGAAAAAATAATTTTGGTATAAAGGTAAGAAGTAGCTTGGAGCCAAAAATTAACCTTAACAAAATAAGGGTAAATGCATCCCTAATTCTTATAAAGAAGATAGAGAAAATATAACCAATGTTAAGACTCCTAGTCAAATTCACATGCAAAGAAGAATAATATAAAATCAAAAGGACATAGGAAAATGGTGTGATACCCATCAAAGCCCATGGAAAAATAATGATGGATTCTATGTTATATATCCTTTATTAGTTGAGATGAAACCTTTGAGTTGATTCGACCATGACTCTAATAGAGACCATGAATAGGGTAAAACATATCATCAACATAAAACCCGTTCTTACTATTATTAGTGCAAAGGTACATCCAAAGGAACCATTGGAGCCTGAGGAAGTTGAGTGCCTCTTCCACTCATAGATGTGGGTGAAGGGGATACCACTACATTTTAATGTTGAAGAAGATAGATAGAAGAACCAATCTTAGTAGAGGTTTTTAAAATATGAATATGCCAAAAATTCCACACTCCCAACTATATGGCAAAATTTGGTTGAGCTAGTCACAAGAAATCCATGTTAGTTAACAATGCTACCTGCAATATGACATCAAACACTTTAAAGACAAGGTACCATGACCACTTGAATTTTTTGATGTTCTATTAGGGAAACCATATATCTATAAGCATCATGCAACATGTTTTTAACCGATCTAGGCCCCATAGTGTCATTGTTACCCTAAGATATCAACTCTATATGATACCGATGGTAGCCTCGACTACCCCTGACTGTATGACAATTGGTAAGTAGTGGAAAATATAATTTCTTAGATTGGCATATTTTTCCTATTTATGTTTCAATAAGAAAGAGTAAATAAAATCACTATAACCACTAAGGCCTCTATAAGGGTTCTCTCTATGCATAAGAGATAGGTATACTAGATGGTGGAAGAATATAGATATATATTCAGTTCACCAACTACAAGTGTATGTATGCACTGTTGGGTAAAGCATGTAATTGATTTGACAATGGGTAATCCTTTTCCAAATGAACATGTGTACATATGTTCCATTTTTTTTAATGATGAGATTGAGTATGATATCAAAGAGCTAATATAGAGGGCCACAATAAACCAATTTCATCACCTTATAGGAGCTCAGTAGCATTGGTTTAGAAAAAGGATGGTACATGGTGATGTTGTATCGACTACAAATCCTTAAAGAAATTTATAGTCAAGAACCAATACCCCATCCTCAGGGTTGATGGTCCACATGACCATCTCAAAGGTGCCATTTTTAGCAATATTCTTAACTCATGCTATCACAAGGCATGAATAAAATAAAATAAGGTATGGAAAAGATAGATTCAAGTCCAAACAAGGTCTCTTTGAATCATTGGTAATGTCATTCAATTTGACTAATGGTCCATCAATGTTCATGAGGATGACAAATGATAATTTGCATCCATCCAAAAACTCTTTTGTGGTTATATTTATGGAACACATCCTCATATTTATAGAACCTAGGAAAGAGAATATAAAGCACATTCAACAAGTGTTGAGCCCCCTAGAACAACATGCCAACTTGGGGAAATGGTCATTTGGAATTAAAAAAATTAAATATTAGGAATAAATTGTGGATTTGTGTAGTACGCATGTTGAGATTCTATTAAAAGTGTAAGTGATCCATGATTGGCCAAACTCAAAGACACAAATAGAAATTTGTGACTTTTTGTGAATCAACAATGATGCAGGCGCGAGCTCCCTACACCTACAACTCCTCGCCTGCTCACGGGATCGTTCAAAAATCCCCTTTCACTGAGTCGAAGTGGCTCCTTGGATTCCCTCAGGAATCACTGTGAAAATCTGACCCACAGGTCTTCTCTCACCCTGTCACGACCTCTGCACCTAACCGTGGTTGTCCCCGATTCAACATCGGGGTTCGGGGTTTCGTCCCTCTTGATGTCGAGAGTCACTTTCCTCTCGAATCCCCGATCACCGATGGGACAAATTTCCGATGCACCCCTTTTCCTCAGCCCCTTCTAGCTGTGCTGCTGGTCCACATAACCTGCCTTCATATGACCACAATCATAGGCTCCTATCGGGATTTCGGGTTTTTCTATGCCAAATTGCACTTGCCCTTTGGATCCACGATCCTCCGATTCCTGACGCGCTCGTTATGCACTAGCCCTCCTGGCTAGGCTCCTGGCCTATATGACCTTGTCCCCGTGACCGCAGTCTTACCTCTTCGTCGGGGTTTCGGGGTTTCCGATGTCAAAATGCAATGGTCCTCAGGACTCGCGATTCCTTGAATCCCAACGCGCCCTTCACGCATTAGATCCCCTAGCTAGCTCCTGACCAATATGACCATTATCCCCATGGCCATAGTCCTGTCTCCCGTCGGGGCTACGGGGTCTCAAATGTCAAAGAGCATTTGCTCATGGGATTCCCGATTCCTCGAATCCCAACTCTCTAATCTGCTGACAGCTGGCCCCTCACGATGGCACTGTCCTCCTCCTCTGCTGTGCTGACAGCTGGCTCCCACTCATCGGAGCTTTCCCCCTTTCTGAGATATTGACAGCTAGCCTCCACTCATCGGGGTATCGTGTTTCGCAATTCCAAAGTGCACAAACACTTTGTCTACGGGATCCCCGATATCCCGATGACTCAAACTCCAATCAACACTTCCTGTCGGGACTTTTCCCGATGGTGCCGACTTCTGCCACGCGTCCCCTCTGATGGACGGTCCCGATTTCTTCGGGGTTTCGAGACTTGAGGTGTCTCAATTCTCACGACCTCGAGACTCCCGATTTCCCGAGTGCCGATATCCCGATGGCTCCACCCTTTGTCGGGATCTTCTGCCTCCTGTCCACGAAGGTAAACCTCGTGTGCCTTCTATCCAATCCGATGGCTGATGGGTATCTGCTCCAGATCTGACGGTCCAGATCCTTTATCCTTCCCTGCGCTCCTCCAGAGGCTAAACTCTGATCATATTCTCCCGATCCACTGGCTGACGGGATTTCTGAGTGAGATCCAACGACTGTCGGTCTCCTCTTTCTGTAGGCTCATCTGGACGTGAGAATCAATGGTCCAGATCTGATTCCCAGCCGATCTGACGGCTTCTACTGCTCCTACTGAGCTTCTGCGCACTCCTTCTTCCCAGACTTGGGAGAATTTCAAAAGCCCAAAGGCCTCAGCCTTTGCTTCGTTTTTGCGGACTTCACGACTGTGAGTCCTACTACGCGTATACAACATTGACCCTCCTGAGCTTTGGGTACTCTGAAACTCCTCCAAGGAGTTCTTCCGCTTTTGCACTCCTTGCAGTCCGACTCTGTGCGTGAAAGCACTGTCCCTCCTGAGCTTCTCAACCACTCAGATCCCTAATGGATTTTATCTTTCTTCTCCCACAGATGGAGAATATGGACACCCTCCTGGCTATCCTTCGCTCAAGCAACCTCTTGTTGAGCCTTTATGGGTGTTCAGTAACCCAGTGAAGATCCTCAAATGGATACTTCCTCCAGCTCCCGAACTCAAAGAGTTCTTTTCTCTTCAGTGCCTATTTGCACACTGTCTCGATGCCCTCCTGGCGGAGTATCTTCTCCACAGAACGTTCAACAGTTCTGCCTTCTTTCGTGCACTTCTTGCACTTGCTCGATGCCCTCCTGGCAGAGCTTCTCAGAACCCTCAGTGATTCTATTTTCTTCTTCAAACTCTCAACAGAGTTCTTCTTCAAATGCACCGTAGCGCATATGCTCAATGCCCACTTGGCAGAGCTCTCAGAATCCTCAGTGATTCTGGCTCACTTAAGAACTCACTGCAGAGTTCCTCCAACTGCACCTTGTGCCTATGATCAATGCCCACTTGGCAGAGCTCTATAGAATTCACAGTAGAATTTTGTCTGCAACTGTGTCTCTCATACACAGCCTTGCCTCCAAGGTGTTCAACAACCTTGAGGTCTTCCCTGAGTTGATGATTCTAGTTCCTGTGCCGCAACACGTCTTTGTCTGACTCCGCAGAGTTTAGAAGTGCAACCTCTGTGCACGGCTCTCAGAACCCGCAGTGTTCTATCACACCCTCTTGGTGTGAAGCCTCAAAGACCCTCACCTGAAATCAAACAAACCCTGCAAATGCACAACTACAACATACATTCACAACATAAAAGAAACGCTCATAGACATCCATATAACACATAACTCATGCAGGAAAAACTGCTTCTGTTATATTAACAATGGAAAATGCCTGTAATTACAAGGTGTTCTTGAGCTCTCTCTGGCTCTTCTCTTCTCTTACTCCTCTTACTCACTTTTTTTCTCTCTCTAACTACAAAATGAGATATGAAAAATCTCTTTTACCTGAGGGGGCTCTTCGAGCGCTTCCCTCCAAATCTACCTACCCTATTCAATTGCATTGAATGGGATGTCTAGTCCAAAATCAGATCTAGATCTCAACCATCCAAACATTTAAGGCCGATCTACCTAATGCCTGCACAAAGGCATGGCTCTATAGCTCACCAGCTTAAAACATTAATTACATTCAATTTCAAATTCCAATGAGGTTGTGCCTCTTCCTTTAGCTTTGAATGCACGCGCTCGACGTGGCTGGCTGGCTGGCTAGCTGACATGGAGAGATGCTCCTGCATCAAACAAATTTTACCACAGGTTCATGTTGGGGTTCAAGTAACTAATGTGTTTCATTGAAATCAAGAAAAACATCATAGATTATTCCATCGGTGTATTCCTCACTCAGCATGGAAATATGATGATCATAACAAGACACTCTTTGAGATATATCATAGATATCTCATTTATGTTAAGGCATTTTACTCTATTTTCCATGTATGTCGGTAGTGGAAGAATTATAAAATTGGAAAGGAAATAATCATCCAGATAGACAATAGGCATTTGTAATTTATATAGAATTAAGGAAAAAAAAAAAATGATTTCCACAAGAAGTGGTCCACATAACTTTAGGGTAAAATCATGAATGTGGGTAACACATTTGTGAGAATTGGGTTGGGGGAAATTGCTAATGCCCATTTTTGGCCGAATTATTTGATTTGCTTGGCCAAACAAATGACACTAAATTTTGGCCAAAAGTTAAATCTAATGGCGCCTCGTGCACTTGATGAGTTTGCTAGATTTTTTTTGTTTGACAAAGTCATTTTTGACTGAACAAAACTTTCAACTGAAAAATAACCTTTCAACTGATTTTTTTATATATACATCGGGTCGTGTGACATTTGAACATTTTTTGGTCCCTGTCCATTGTCTCATAGGTGAGCTCTATTGTTCTGGACCTGTCCATCCATATCCATCCTATGACCTCCATTGTTCCATCCCTGTGCATCCCTGTCCATCATGTGAGCTCCATTGTTCCATTCCTCTGCATCCCTGTCCTTCCTGTGAGCTCCATTGTTCCATCCCTATGCATCCCTGTCTATTTTCTGGTCGGTGAGTTCTATTGTTCCAGCCCTGTCCATCCCTATCCATCCCGTGAGCTCCATTGTTCCATACATGTGCATCCTTGCCCATTGTTTCACTATTTTTGAGAGATGCTAGCACAAGTCAGAGCAGATGAGCATGAGGTCGGAGTAGGCGGAGAATGAGCAGGTGAGTAGGAAATCGAAAGAAGTAGATAACGAGTAGAAAAAAAAACAACAGGTTGGTAATTTTGTTTTGTTCAGTTGCATGTAGTTGGTGCTTGGTTTGAGCACTGTTTGGATTAAATGCAGGTTTCATATGAAATTCGAGGTGTGAAATATTATAGTATATGTGGAAATAAACTTGTAAGGTAATGAAATAATTCTTGATATAATTTCTATTGCACTCTTCACGTATTTTTGTAACCTTAAACTATGCCTACATTAGTTATATAAACTTACTACAACAATGAAATAAATTTTTTCTATGTCTGATATATGAGTGTTGTATCTTCATATCCACTATTTTGGAATCATATTTTGGAGTATATATGTATTGATTTGTTGGTACTTGGTTCATACTTAAAGTATTACATCAATACTCATTTGAATGTGCACCTTAATACTTATAGATACTCTTATGGCCTTCCTAGATATTGTTACAATGGAATGAAACTTCTTGATATAGATGAAGAAAGTGTATCTATCCACTCATTAATTAACTGACTCACAAGACCTTGAAGGCAGAAGTTTCAAGGGCAACACCCACCCACAATGCTTGTTCTATATTCATCGCATGTCGACTACGTCTCAACAATTCTACTTGTCTTCTCTCAATACTTTTCAAACAATTGTCACAATCGTGTCTTCTCTGTCAATACTTTTCAAACAATCGGTCACTTCCCTCTTATAAATTAACTCTCGTAATTCTCATGCACATCATATTTAGGATTTCTATTCAAGGCAAGATAGTGAGGCATAAACTATGTCATTTATTTGCATATTATTAGAAAAAATTGGCTTCTTCTGCTATTGTATTCTATTAGTCACCATCTTTCTTAGAACAAATAGAGTGTTAAGACTCCATTACTGAATACAAAAGCACCACAACAGATATCGAAGAACAATATAGAAAAACACAACTCTATTGTATCAAACCCTTGAGGTAGGACAACACCATACAATGGATCCTATTATGGAAGGGATCCTCTCCTGTTCACTTGCCTCTTCGAGGGGGCATCCTCCTACTGAGCTACCGCTCCAAATACAATACTTCTCTTCATGTCTCATTACATTGCTTAAACCCCTTTATATAGTGCTACCATCACCTAAGAACATTCTAGAGGAGGAATCTTCTAGAAGTAGAACCTTCTAAGAAGTCCTCTTACATTTATTATATCTAATTACCCATTTATTATATCTAATTACCATNTCACTATGGGACCTCTGCCCCCCCCCAACTACCTCTCTAGCTACCTTACATTCCATCCCCCTTATGAAAGTGTTGTCCTCAACGCTTGATGTACAACCATATACCAGGGTCCCATGGATAATTGTGGACCATAATGCTGAAGAAGATTGGAGAACCAAGGTCCCATGTAGAAAGGAAAGCCACCATGCTGATGTAGTCCGACCACCATTGTAAGCCAGGGTCCCATGTCCAAGTGCTCATGTGAAATCCCCGTGGAAGATTTTGGAACCCAATAACCAACTCAAAATGATGCTCCAAATACTGACACCTGTCATGTGGATCCAAATAAAAAGATCCATCCACATAGTGGAAAAGGGTCGTAGCAGAATCTGAAAGGAATAATACCATTGTAGAATATGCAGGATGGACACTGGTAATAATCATTGGCTCTTGATTTATCACATTGATACTCTCTACAGAAGGTGGATTAGAGTCATCAAATAAAATATGAAAGTGGTTGTCATCCCAGAAATGACAACTATCCATATACCAATCATCACAATCGGCCTCAAAATCATACCAAGCATATATTTCTTGATTATATTCATCTCTGAGGCCCTCCATAAGAAATATCTCCTGCATGTTATTCAATGAATATTGAATACTACGAAAACTATCATTGAGTCTGTCTGTGAGGTCGTCTGTGAGGCCCTGTACAAATGCATCCAATCTGTCATCCAATGTGTGAAACAATTGGGCTTTGAATGATTCAAGAATTTCTTTCAGGGTTTGAGAGAAAATAACCATCTGAGCACCCTATGAACTCTTCGCTCCTGCAGCCATCACGAAAAAAACCCAAAAAATAGACCCAATAAGTTTTGGCAGAAAATTGTGGTTTTTTCTGGAAAAACCCTAAAAAACTGTTGAATTTAAAATGCTCATAACTTCACTTCTCGGACTCTGTTTCGGTTGATTTGTTTTTTGAAATTGGGTGAAATTGTGAGAGGAAGTCAGATCTGTAATTTGTTTGAGAAAATTTGGCCTCCAGCTACTACAAAAATAAAAACAAATCGCGCCGCCGTCCTCGGAAAAAACCCTGAAAAATTGCAGATTTTAAAACTTCAATATCTTGACCTTCCGAACTCCATTTCGAACGATTTTTTTTTTTAAATTGGGTGTTTTTCTAAGAGGAACTCAGATATATAACCCTTTTCTGCAAATTTTGTACATAAATATACCGAAAAATTCGATAATGTCGCGGCCCTATTTTTTCTTCTCTAAAAAAAAAAATCTGCAAAAATAAAAAATATTTGCCCACAATGTCTGCCCAAGGAAAGTGCTCTGATACCAATTGTTAAGACTCCAATACTGAATACAAAATCACCACAACAGATATAGAAGAACAATATAGAAAAACACAACTCTATTATATCAAACCCTTGAGGTAGGGCAACACCATATAATGGATCCTATTATGGAAGGGATCCTAGTTAACGATTACCTAGTTTGAGAGGTCCATGATGCCGTGAGGGAAGAATGAGACAGTCGCCCATGAATATTTCTAAAGGGCGTGCAATATGACATGGTCCTTATTCCTTAGAAGCCCATAGTATCTCACAAGGTCGCCCGAATGGAGTGATGACTCTAGGGGTTGGACAACTACCAAAACCATTCAAGGGCGAGTGGCACCCTTGGAGCACATAGTGCATCTTGAAGGGCATGTCACGTAATTAAAACTTGAGTCAATGAATCTAGGTGGATTAAGAAACATTGAGCAAATAATTAAACCTTGTAAAATATTGAGCACGACCAAATTAATTAATTAATTAAAGAATAAATTTGGTAATTATAAATCCCTAAGAGTCTAAGCCTTTTCAAATAAAATTTAATTAAGCCTAAGTCTAAGTTTGGTAAAGAGGCTAGATTGAAATTAGTAACTAAATCAAAAGGGGAATGAGGTAAATAAATACCATAATTAAGTAAAATAAAGTAATCCTAATGATTTGATTTAAAGCACATATGTGTAAGAAAATATTAAAAGGGAATTTTTAAAATAAGAAAGAAACAAAGAGGAGAGAGTGTGTATGCAGAGAAAAAAAATCTAGAGTCTAGTTAACACTAGTCTAACTAAAGAAGAATCCAATTTTAACTCAACTCATATTTAGTAAGACATCAGTCATTAATTGGAAATAAGAGGAATAAAGAAACAACTAGGAGTGATTTAAGGAGCACGTTTAGGATGGGTGAGAGAAATTGACTTTTAATTAAATTAAATTATGGAATTTTCTTGTGCAACTTATGGAGAGGGTGACAAGTGTATGGGGGAAATAATTCTTAATTAATTATTTAAAAGTGAATTAAATGTGCAAGTGGCAATGGGTCATTAAGGAAACTCCTATAAATAAAATGGGGAAAATGGAAAAAGAAAAACACACTTGTTA
>JASDQU010439476.1:43015-58005 GCA_032191745.1 Picea mariana
TTGTGCAACTTATGGAGAGGGTGACAAGTGTATGGGGGAAATAATTCTTAATTAATTATTTAAAAGTGAATTAAATGTGCAAGTGGCAATGGGTCATTAAGGAAACTCCTATAAATAAAATGGGGAAAATGGAAAAAGAAAAACACACTTGTTATGCTGCATAATTTTTGACTGGTTTTACTTGTGAGAGTTGGGATACCCATCTTGAGAGAGAGTGGTGGCCTTACCATGTGAGGAAAGCTAGGAGCTAGAGGATTCCTGGTTGTGTGTGTGCGTGTCCCCTTTGCGACTCAGGGGCTAAGGGGGAAGAAAAGTACCCCTAGCGTTGGTTGGGAGGTACCGATGAAGTCTCACAGTTAGCAAGTGAGAGGTAGGAGGGAGCATCGACGCAGAGGAACATCTTCGACTTCACCACCTTCAGTTACTGTATTTCTTATTCTAATATTTGTAATTGTATTCAGATTTAACTGTGTAAAACAGGATGTTAGAGATTCACCATGAACATGGTTGTAATTCTACAATCGAATTAACCCAATCCTGACAGTTGTGAAACCTAGACAATGAATTTTGGTCTTGGAGTTGCTTTTATTTATTTTTTTGCATTCAGTAAATTTATGGTTATTTGGTTCTTCCATTCAACCCCAAAATTATAACTTGTGGGTGTACTTCTTGAATATGCTTTTTTCTAGTTGGACATTGTGGTTGACTGTCTATTCAATACTTCTTCTAGCTATATGTTGTTGTTAAATGTTATTGTTCCTTATATGTTGTTGTTAAATGTTATTGTTCCTTCTTGTAGAGTATCGATTACGCTTTCTCTTATAATTATGCCCCTTTTCGGAGCCACCTCAATGGAGACAATGTACCCTGACATGAAAAAATAATATATAACAATTTAATCTATATAAGATTTGATTCCTCGAAACTCGAGACTAGAACTTAGTAAAATATTGGATTGATTTCGCTTGGTATTGTTGTTGATTGTTAATGCCATGCTCATAATCAAAATATGAGATATTCATGAATTGAAAGGATTCATTGTGCATCAGTGGGTTGTACACCAGAGATCCCACAAGAGTTCTCCCTTAGCGTTTTTTTTTTTCATTATTCAGAAACTTTTCTTAAGATCCAAAACGAGCTCTCCCTTCACGTTTTTATTCAGAAACTTTTCCTGAGATCCAAAATGAGTTGTGCCTTCACGTTTTCATTAAGAATCTTATTCCAGAGACTCAAACGAGATATCCCTTCACGTTTTTATTTAGAAACTGATTCTAGAGACTCAAACGAGCTCTCCCTTCATGTTTTTTTATTCAGAACTTATGTGGGAGACTCAAACGAGCTTTCCCTTCACGTTTTTATTTAGAAACTTTGCCTGAGATCCAAAACGAGTTATCCCTTTACGTTTTCATTCAGAAGCTTATGTCAGAGACTCAAACGAGCTCTCCCTTCACGTTTTTATTCTGAAACTGATGCCAGAGACTCAAACGAGCTCTCTCTTCATGTTTTTATTCAGAAACTTATGMCAGAGACTCAAATGATCTCTCCYTTCAYGTTTTCATTCAGAGAATTCTCAATCAGATTGCTAAACACATGTTTCCTTTGTCGCACCARGAAATGCTCTGTGTGACCATTACAAATTTATGCTCAATCGRGATTTATTGGCACAGTTGGATGTGTTAAGAATTGAAATTAGTTTATTTTAGGTTCAAATARATTGAGTTTAACATAATATTCTTTGTTARTRGTGATAGGCTTGTGACCCTGCCTGTCATTTGTAATCCAATTTATTTTGATGAGCTATAGGTGAATCTTCCTCTCTGAGATGGACGAGTTTTTGTGGAAACAATTTCTTTTCTGTCTGTCTCTAGAGGCTAATGCCATTGGTATTTTGAGGGCATGCTTATTAATTGTTCAGATTTCTGATCATAAAACAATAAAGCATTCATCACATTTGAAAAAGTGCATCAGTGCCATTAAGCAATGATTAAATAAATGATAGGAGAAATCATGAACTAGATGAAATGTGCAATACTCTTGTCTTATCAACTTTCTAGATTTATCACTAAGATGGTATTGTGAAGTGTATATATCACTAGCTGCATTGTTCAATATACTCTATGTTCAATCGAAAGCATCTAGTAAGGAAATAATGGAAGCTTATTGCAGGCCATGTCTCCAGCATTGATTACGATAAGAATTGGTTCAATCTAACCATCAATAGGAAATTGAAAACTAACTTTATAGCTTTGGGATTACAGCCTTTCAATTTCTATAAGCTTAATTTTATTCATATAAGATTTTAATTTACCATTGTGGTAAGTGTGTGGCACTTACAACTAGTATACATGATTTTGTATATCACAGAGTTATAAAATGTATTATTTGATAAAGTAAAACATACAACTAAATCAGATATGCAGCGCATGTAAAAGAAAACCATTCATTAATACAATCTTTGGATAAAATAAATTTATGGATATGAGGGCACGTCTCTAACTATAGCTCTCAGTAATCAGGGATGATTTTAGGGGTTAAATTTCGCTCATGGGCTAATTTTCCATGGTTTTTCCTAAAATGAGATTCGCTGTTTTAAATATGATTCACCCAAATTCTATAGGATAAAATTATGTTACCTTAAAAATCGCCAAAATTTTATAAAACCTATATAAAATACTTGGAAATTTGAATATTTTTTAAAAAATATCGCCAAACATTTATAGTTGACATATGAAGGATTAGTAATATTCGCTAAGGTTTCTACATTCTAAAATAAATTTCCATCCTTAAAATCATCCCTGTCAGTAATTAGAATTTTAGGATCTGGAGATTTAATGGGTAATTTAATTAATCAGATTATAATTTTTCAATGCACTATAATCGATTTATTGTAACGTTGGTAGAATTATTTTATATTGTAGAGTAATGGAAAAACTATAGTACCAACGATGAAGGGTGATGCATGATTGGTTACATGGTTAGATTTATTTTGCGCCACGAAATAAATTGATGATTACTCTTGTGCCTTGAAATTAATGTGATGTATGATTGGTTACGTGGTTAAATTTCTTTTACACCACAAAATGAATTGATTATTACTCTTGCACCTTGAAATTAATGTGATGTATGATTGGTTATGTGATTAGATTTATTTTGCGCCACAAAAGAAATTGATGATTACTCTTGTGCCTTGAAATTGATGTGATGTATGATTGGTTATGTGATCAAATTTCTTTTGCACCATGAAATTGAAGTTGATGTATGATTGTTTTAGTAGTTAGAGTTCTCTTGCACCATGTGATAATGTTAATGTATGACTGATAATCTAGACTGGAGTTATGAGATGTGATTGATTAATGGACTTAGACACCTTGTTGTTCCTTAGAACAATCGCCAACCCTAAGATCTTAAGTGGTCAAAATCAATTGGATGAATCCTAGGATTGAGCATTGCTTATGTGTCCTGGAGGTCCTAACCATGAAGGATAGGTTGGGAAGGTAGTAATTTATATTCAATGACATGGTCGATCCTTATTTATATATTTGCTTCAGTTGATTGTGATGTATTGAACTACATCGCTATTTATGTTTATGCGTGATCATGTGTCGTGGTTATTTATGTCAATGCGTTGGCTTGGTGTCATTATTGGCTTCGATGATGTGTCACTTGTAATGCCTTTAATTATGATGTCATGTTGAGTATGTATTGCTATGAATTATGGATTGACGTTAATTTCCTAATTCTTTAAAAAACATTATTTACCTTTCGTGCATCACTATTGTTGTGGTAAGGGAGGGGACGTTACATATGGTATCAAAGCCAATTCAACCCTATGAATTGGGATCATTGTGCCTTCCACTGTATTAGAAAATGAATTAATAACTTATCGCTAAAAAAAAAAAAAAAATTTGTCCATGCAGGTAATCATGGTTAGAGGACGTCATGGAGGTATATGACGTGGTGCCAATTGTAGAGGCGCGACTCCTCTAGTAGCATCCATGCCTGAGGGGTATAAACCCCAAGGTGAAGAACAAGTCATTGGACAAGAGAAGATTTTTGTGGGGGATGTGGTTGGTTTGATGAGGTCCTTTCAGAGGATGTCAGAGGCCTTGATTAACTGACCAGATAGAGATGAGGCCCGGGTGCTTGTACCCAATGAAGGTCCAGAATGCACACTAGCTGGAAATGGTAGCATTCACAGAGAACTCGAGAATGTTAAGTTTCTTGAGTTCATTGGTGCCATGGATGGATCAACTGTCGAGGCTTGGTTGGAGAACATGGCGATGTGATTTTCACTTTGTGACTATACCTCCAACATGAAGGTCTGCATGGTGGTCTTTCAGCTGAAGGGAAGTGTACTTATATGGTGGAAGATGCTCCTACCTCAACTAAACATGGCCATTGAAGACATGTCATGGGAATTGTTCGTGGAACGATTCCGGGTGAGGTATTTATCAGAGGAATTCATTGAGCACCATCTCAATGAGTTCAACATCTTACGATAGGGTGGTCGTACGGTGCCAGAGTATGAGGCCCGATTCATGGAGATTCTTAGGTATTCTCCACATTTGAACATGGAGAAGATGAAGGTAAATGAGTTTGTGTTTGGCCTTAAGTTCAACATCCATGCGAAGGTGAGGATATTAATGCCCACAGATGTTGCATGATGTAGTCCAGAGGGCCCTCATAGTAGAGGAAGAGATGACCAATGGGGGTCAGGGCAGGACTCCTGCAAGATCGACTGGACAAATGACAACATGTGAAAAGAAACATCAGACACTAGTCATACATACATTAGGTTATCAAGATACGTCAATAGGATCCATGTTCACGACACCATGAAGATCATCTCCTCAACAGAGGACTCCCTATAGAGGACCATCGCATCAACAACAACGTTGCCTAAAACAACATCAATTTAGGCATGTTAAGCAGAACAAAACAGGAGCTCAAGATGGTAGTCCAACAAATTCTACCTCGGGGACCAAGAGTCTTGGACCGAAGACCAGATGTTGGACATGTGGAGATCCACTTTACCAATAAGACTTTTCAGTGGAGAGGGCCAGAGCAGTCGGGTCAGCTAGAGACACTACAGTGGGAGATTTGGGCAAGGCCCATAGTATTCATGCTGTGGTGGATAACCACCAGGCTGAGTACCAGTCCAATGTGCTAGAGACGTTAGGTACCATTGCCGACCAAAGTTTTAGTATTTTGATAGATCTCAGTGCTACAGATAGCTTTATTTATAGTGCAACGCTAAAAAGAATTAATGTAAAGGAAGTAGAGAAGGACGTGTTTAGGTATGTAGAAATGGCTTCGGGTGCCAAAAAGAAGGTTGGAGGAAGAGTTACGGGTTGTCGCATTAACTTGGGATATTTTTTAACGAAGTCTGACCTATATGTCACGATCTTAGGATCGTATGACATCGTGATCCATATGGACTGGTTGGAATTGTATGATGCGATACTCAACTGTAAGACGAAACGATTGAGTTTGACCAATGAGGAGGGAAAAAGAAGAGTGATTGTAGGAAGAAACCAGGGAGTGTCCTTGAGGTTCATTTCTTCTCTACAGCTACGGAAGAGCATGTGCAAAGGATGCAAGATATATGAAATCTTAGTGCTAAATGATAAGGGCGAGGTGAAAGGATTAGAAAACCTTCCTGTAGTATGAGAGTTTGCAGACATTTTTCCAGAAGAGTTACCATGCTTACCGCCTGAAAGAGAGTTGGAGTTTACCATCGACTTGAAACCTGGAACTGAACCGATAACAAGAATGCCTTATCAGATGTCAACACCTGATTTACAGGAGTTGAAAATGCAACTGAAGGAGTTTTTGGACCTAGGAATTATACGTCCAAGTGTGTCACCTTGGGGTGCACCTGTTATTTTCATAAGAAAGAAGGATGGTTCGTGGAGACTCTGTATTGACTACCATCAATTGAACAAGGAAACGATCAAGAACCAATATTCATTGCTAAGAATAGACGATTTGTTTGATCAAATGAAAGGCATGAAGTTGTTTTCAAAGATTGACTTGAGATAAGGTTATCACCAGTTACAAATTAAAGAGGATGATATTCTTAAGACCGCATTCAAGACGAGGTTCAGACACTACGAGTTTACTGTTTTACCATTTGTACTGACAAACGCCTCGAGGGTATTCATGATCTTGATGAATGGGGTGGTCCGTTAATACTTGGACAAGTTTTTTCAAGTATTCATTGATGGCATACTGATATATTCTTGGACGATGAAAGAACATGACGAACATTTGCGCTTTTACTATAGTGTTTACGAGAAAACAAATTATATGGGAAACTGTTGAAATGCTCTTTTTATCAATCAAGGATTCATTACTTAGGGCATGTCATCTCCGATGAAGGAATAATTGTGGATCCAACAAAGGTAGAGGCTATTGTGGAATGACATGCGCTGACGAACATACCAGAAGTATGTAGCTTTATGGGTTCAGCAGGATATTACTGATGGTTCGTCAAAGGTTTTTCGAAGATAGCAAATTCGATCATGGAATTGCATAATAAAAACAAGAAATTTGTATGGACCGAGAAATACATGGAAGCATTTCGAAGGCTCAAGGAGATGTTGACGACAACACCAATACTAAAATTCCCCGACATGGACGAGGAATTCTTGGTATGCATGGACGTATCCCATAAAGTCTTGGGCAGATTCTTAATGCAAGACAATCGAGTGATCGCTTACATCTCAAGGAAATTAAGAAAGCATGAGGAGAACTACGCCACACATGATTTAGAGTTATTCTCCATTGTTTATGCCTTGAGAGTGTGGAGACAATATCTGATTGCACGAAAATTCGAAGTAAAAACAAATCACTGTTGATTGCAACACGTATTTATGGAGAGTGACTTGAACATGCGACAAAGGCGTTGGTCATAATTACTTTACAAATATGATTTTGAGATTACTTACATAAAAGGAACAATGGATAGAGTGGTAGATGCATTGAGTCAGAGACCACACATATTTTCGGTGATACCTATTTAGACGAATCTTAGAGAAAATATTCTATCTGTATAGATCAAGAATGACTGGTGCAAGGAAGTTAAGGACAATATCGAACAAGAAACCATGATGGTGCCAAGGTTTGAAGGTTATACATTGGACAATGATGGAGTGATGAGGTATAATAACCAGATTTATGTACCTCCTAACGACGAATTGAGAATTTTGATCTTAAGCGAAGCTCATAGAGCAGTGTACATGGCTCATCCAGAAGTCACGAAGATGAGGGAAAACATTAAGCCCTTATTCTTCTGGAAAGGAGTGAAGGCCAACATAGTTAGCTACATGGTGAGATGTCTAGAATGTCAACAAGTGAAGGTTGAACATAGACATCTGACATGATTACTACAACCACACGATATTCCAGAATCGAAATGGGAGGTCATTTCGATGGAATTTATTATTGAATTGTCACTAACGACAAGGAGGAACGACTCATTTTTCGTGGTAGTTGACACTCTGACGAAGAGTTCACATTTTATTCTTGTGTGTACGATGTATCAGGCACCAGACATAACTAGAGTTTTTGTCAGTGATATTTTAATATTACACGGCATGCCAAAAAAAGGATCATATCCGACAAAGGATCGATGTTTACATGACGTTTTTGGATCAGTTTCCAAGAGGCCTTGGGGACACATTTGAAATTTAGTACAACATATCACCCAGAGATAGACAAGAAAAAGGAAAGAACGAACCAAGTTTTGGAAGATATGTTGCGTATGTATGTGATGGACCAACAAAAGCGTTGGGAGGAGTTATTTCCATTGGTAATTTTGCGTACAACAACAACTATCAAAGTACCATTAAGATGGCACCATTTGAGTTTCTTTATGGGAGACCGTGTCAGACGCCATTGAGGTGGGATCAACTTGAGGATAGGGTCATGTTAGGATAAGCAGTTTCAGTTACACTACTGGGTTGATAGTCATAATGGTAACGTATAAGCTTATCCACCTGCTTAGAACACCATCATAGCTAGTACCAATCCCATGGACTAAATAAGATACCTGACTAGTGATAGATTAGGCATCATTGTTCTAGCAATCGATAAGACAAAGGATTAAAGAAGTGCAAGATTGAGATAAGAGTTATGCCGATGTGCATCACGTTGACCGCAATTATGAAGTTGGCGACGAAGTTTTCCTGCGGGTGAAACTGCACAAGTGTTCGATCAAGTTTGGAAAGGGTGATAAACTCTCTCCTGGGTTTTTGGGACCTTTTGAAGTTGTGGAAAGGAAGGGACCCGTGGCCTATCGACTAGCCTTACCTGATTCTTTGAGGCATATGCACGATGTCTTTGATGTATCTGTTTTGAGACATTATATTAGTGATCCTACACATGTGATTTACATGATTTTTTTGCAAGTGTCGGAAGAGGGTGCACTCACGACAGAGCTAATCCACATTATGGACCATTGCATTCAAAAACTATGACATCGAACAGTCAATCAGGTCAAGGTCCAGTGGGATAATTATAGTCCACAATCGGTTATCTGGGAGGACACATATGCTATGCACCAACAGTTTCCATATTTATTTAATAGTTTAGACATATAGATCTTGTCAGATGCTTTATTTACTGCATTTTATATACTGTACAACTTCAGGACGAAGTTTAAAACAAGAGGGGGTGTATGTAACATCCCGCTCTTACGAGCACATGCTATTGACTTATTCTTTGAGGACACTTGCGTGCAAGTGATCCGGTTATAGTAAATGGTTATGGTTTCGCTTATGATTTTTGTGATGATGTTGATGGATTATGATATAACATTATTTGATATATATGTATTGATAGAATCTATTGCCGAGTTTCCCCTGAGTGTGAAGGAAACTTGACATATTGTGGGTGTCGATGACATCAGTGCACCTCCTGGGACTCTGGATTGCTCAGGGAGTGGATTTTATTGGTTTGAGTATTTTATTTATGCATATGTGACATATGATCGATTATAGTATGATTTTGTATATGGATCATTAACAATGTTTTGTTGATGGATGCAGGATGGCGATTTCTTGCTAATATGACTCACATATGGAGTAAGGGGGCCATGCACATATACCATACATTGAGGGAGAGGTGTGGCAGAGTCCCTGTCACATCTTACTAGCACTCTCGTCGTGGCTCAAATTGTAGGTTAACGATTACCTAGTTCGAGAGGTCTACGATGCCGTGAGGGTAGACTGAGACAGTCGCTCATGAAGATTTATAAGGGGTGCACAATAAGGCAGGGTCCTTATTCCTTAGAATCCCTTAGTCTCTCACAATTTCTCCTGAATGGAGTGCTGACTCCAGGGGTTGGAAAACTACCAAAACCAGTCAAGGGTGAGTGGCACCCTTGGAGCATGAAGTGCATCTTGAAGGGCACATCATGGAATTAAAACTTCAGTCAATGAATCTAGGTGGCCTAGGAAATGTTGATTGAATAATTAAACCTTGTAAAATCTTGAGCATGTACGTATTAATTAATTAATTAAAGAATGAATTTGGTAATTATAAATCCCTAAGAGTCTAATCCTTTTCAAATAAAATTTAATTAAGCCCAAGTATAAGTTTGGTAAATAGGCTAAACTGAAATTAATAACTAAATCAAAAGGGGAATGAGATAAATAAATGCCATAATTAAGTAAATAAAGTAATCCTAATGATTTGATTTAAGGCACATATGTGTAAGAAAATATTAAAAGGGAATTTTTAAAATAAGAAAGAAACAAAGAGGAGAGAGTGTCTACGCATATAAAGGAATCTAGAGTCTAGTTAACACTAGTCTAACTAAAGAAGAATCCTATTTTAACTCAACTCATATTTATTAAGGCACCAATCATTAATTGGAAATAAGGGGAATAAAGAGATAAATAGGAGTGATTTAATGAGCGCTTTTAGGATGGGTGAGGGAAATTTACTTTTAATTAAATTAAATTATGTAATTTTCTTGTGCAACTTATGGAGAGGGTGACAAGTGTAGAGAAATAATTCTTAATTAATTATTTAAAAGTGAATTAAATGTGAAAGTGGCAATGGGTCATTAAGGAAACTCCTATAAATCAAATGGGGAAAATGGAAAAAGAAAAACACACTGGTTATGGGTAATGCTATGTTGCATAAATTTTGACTAGCTTTACTTGTGAGAGTTGGGATACCTGGCTTGAGAGAGAGTGGTGGCTCTACATTGTGAGGCAAGCTGGGAGCTAGAGGATTCCTAGTTGTGTGTGTGCGTGGCCCCTTTGTGGCTCGGGGGGATAAGAGGGAAGAAGAGTACCCCTAACATTGGCTGGGAGGTACTGATGAAGTCTCATAGTTAGCAAGTGACAAGTCAGAGGGAGCGCCATCGCGGAGGAACATCTTCGACTTTTCCGCCTTCGGTTATGGTATTTCTTATTCTGAGATTTGTAATTGTATTCAAATTTAATTGTGTAAAACATGATGTTAGACATTCACCATGAACAGGGTTGCAATTCTACAATCGAATTAACCCAACCTGACAGTTGTGAAACCTAGACAATGAATTTTGGTATTGGAGTTGTTTTTATTTATTTTTTTGCATTCGATAACTTCCTGGTTATCTGGTTCTTCCATTCAACCCAGAAATTATAACTTGTGAGTGTACTTCTTGAATATGTTTTCTTGTAGTTTCACATTGTGGTTGACTGTTTATTCGATACTTCTTCTAGCTATATGTTGTTGTTGAATGTTATTGTTCCTTCTTGTAGAGTGTCGATTATGCTTTCTCTTATAATTATGCCCCTTGTCGGAGCCACATGAATGGAGACAATGTAACCTAACATGCAAACATAATATATAACAATTTAATCTATATAAGATTTGATTCCTCGAAACTCGAGACTAGAACTTAGTAAAATATTGGATTGATTTTGATAAGGACTGTTGTTCATTGTTTCATGGAATTTAATGCCATGCTCATAACCAGAATATGAGATATCCATGAATTGAAAGGATTCATTGTGCATCGATGGTTTGCACGCTAGATATCCCACATGATTTCTCCCTTAGCATTTTTTTGTTATTCAGAAACTTTTCCTGAGATCCAAAACGAGCTCTCCCTTCACGTTTTTATTCATAAAATTTTCCTGGGATCCAAAACGAGCTATCCCTTCACATTTTCATTCAAAAACTTATGCCAGAGACTCAAACGAGTTCTCCCTTCACGTTTTTATTCAGAAACTGATGTGGGAGACTCAAACAAGCTCTCCCTTCATTTTTTTTTTATTCAGAACTTATTCCATAGACTCAAACGAGCTCTCCCTTCACATTTTTATTCATAAACTTTTCCTAATATCAAAAATGAGGTTATCCCTTCATGTTTTCATTCATAAGATTATGACAGAGTCTCAAACGAGCTCTCCCTTCATGTTTTTATTCAGAAATTGATGCCAGAGACTCAAATGAGCTCTCCCTTCACGCTTTTATTCAGAAAATTATGCCAAAGACTCAAACAAGCTCTCCCTTCACGTTTTCATTGAGAGAATGCTCAATCAGATTTCTAAACACATGTTTCCTCTGCAATTTTGCTAGAAATAATGACCTCCTTTTTCCCACCAGGAAATGCTTTGTGTTACCATTACAAATTTATGCTCAATCAAGATTTATTAGCATGGTTGGATGTGTTAAGAATTGAAATTAGTTTATTTAGGTTCAAATATATTGAGTTTAACATAACATTCTTTGTTAGTAGTGCTAGGTTTATGTGTTGGTTGTGGAGTTTGATTATCTTCTTGATTCAGAGGTCTTTGTTTTCAGTCGTGTTTATACTCCATGAAGACTTTACACTGCAGAAGAATGTACACTCATCCACGCGGGGGAGTGCAGGGGGGGGGTTACCCCCCCTAACTTCACTAAGTACCATGTCTCATTCTTGTGCAAAGATTCCATCTCTTTAACCATGGTGTCCTTCCAAATTTTTCCCTTTGCTGACTTGATTGCCTCCCATATTGGCTTGGGCTCATCGTCGGTGGAATTTAACACGTATGCGGAAGGGAAGTCAGATGACCTATACCTTTTGAATGGTTTTCTTACTCTTTATGACCTCCTTACAACCGAGGTTGGTCATTCCACCTCTTCTTCTGATTCGATTGACTCATCTGAATCATCTTATTCGTTCCTCAGTTCAAAAAACATCGTCTCAGGATTATTCTCAGTCTGAAAAATTTCTTCAGGGTCAAACTTACTTCCAAATTATCTGAAGACCATATCTCGACTATACACTATTGACCTTGATGCAAGATCCTATATCTTATATCATTTCAATCCTTCTTTGTATTCAATGAAAATACATTTGTATTCCTTCTTGTCTAGCTTGGTCCTCTTTTCCTTGGGAACATGGACGAATGCATCACATCCAAATACTTTGAGATGTGAAACCAAAGGATTCTTACCTGACCATAACTCATGTGGAGTTGTGTCAACTAGTGTCAATGAAGGAGACATATTCAATATATATGTTTTAGTGTTGACAACCTCTGCCCATAATTCTTGTGCGATCCCAACACCACTAAGCATGATCCTTGCCTTGTCCATCAACGTTCTATTCATTCTCTCGGGAAATCCATTTTTATATGGGATATATGATGTGGTAGTTTGGCATGCTATGCCACATTGCTTTCAGAACTAATCAAATTCATTTCCAAAAAATCTACTACCGTTGTCATTTCTCAACACCTTAATCTTCTTATCTGTCTAGTTTTCTACAAGAGATTTAAACTCTTTGAATTTATCGAAACCCTATGATTTATTCCTCGGGAAATATATCCATGTCTTCCTGGAAAAATCATCTATGAAGGATACATAATACAGGGATCCACCAAGTGAAGGAACTAAAATAGATCCAAACACATCACTATGAACCAACTCTAGAATCCCATTTTTCCCTGTTGAACCAGATAGAAACCTCACTAGACTTTGTTTTCCATATATACAATGTTCACAAAAGTTGACTTCTAAATTACATTCAGGAAATTATTCGACCATAACTTTTTTATGCATAGCTCGAAGTCCTTTTTCTCCAATGTGTCCCATCCTCTCATTCCATAGCATGGTTGGGTCTACTTTACGATGACTTGTCGAGTCGGTTTGAATCGACTTATCCCGAGTCGACTTGACTTGAGTCAAATTCGAGTCAAATTCAGGAATAATGATGATGATGCATCCAGTCAAGTCGACACTCCCTAGTAACTTGTATAGGGTTCCAATTCGAACTCCTTTCATTAATACCATCGTACCTTTGACCATCTTGCATGGATCCTTCTGAAATAGAGTGTGCACCCCTGCATCATTCATATTGATGAAATATATCAGGTTTCTTGCCAAACCCAGAATGTGTAACACACTTGGAAGGGTTATACTCCTCCCATCTTGCAGTATCAGTCGAACTCTTCCTTGTTCAACAATTTTGGTTGTTGAGTCGTCCCTAAGAACACATTTCCTCCTTCATATCGTTCATATTTGTAGAACCATTCTCTATGTGGTTTCATATGATAGGATTATCCTGATTCGATCAACCAAACATCTTGTTCCAACTGTGTACTAGTCGAGGCCAGGTAAACATCACCTCCCTTATCTGGAGTCGTATTTCTCTTAGTTGATTGCTTCTTGTCATATCTTATATTGACTTCCATTGCCTTCGACTTGCAGTCCTTTTTGTAATTCCTAGATTTACCACATTTCCAACATCTTCTCGTCGAATGAACTGGGGATTTAGATCTACCCTTCGATTTAGAATTTCTACTGAATAATTTTCCTTTATCTTTGTCAATCGGTCAACCTCTCACCACTAAATCATCTTTGGTCAATCCTTCCATGTTCTTCCTTCTCATTTATTATGAAAGTAGAGATGAAACCACGTATTCTAGTGCTAATGTGGTTGTATTACTCCCTATAGCCATGAATAAGATATCCTAGGAGTCTGGAAAAGAACATAATAGGATAATACAATTATCCTCCTCAATGATTTTAATATCCACAGAACATAACTGGATTATCATGGTATTAAAGGCATTTAAATGCTCAATCACCGAACTGCCATCACTCATTCTTAGAAGATACAATTTATATCTGAGAAACAACTTATTTTCCATATATTTCTATTGGTACAAGATTCCCAACTTGTCCCACAGTTTCTTGGCTGAATCTTCACCGGAGACATTCAACAATACTAAATCTACAAGAAAAAGTGGAATCATACACCTTGCTCTTCTCTCGAGTTTCTCCCATTATTCCGTCGACATACCTTCTAACATGGTACCTGGACAGACCACTTTTCATTTCTCTCGATCTACAAGGAGATCTTCAGTTTTAAGATTCCAAAGCTCAAAATTCTAGCCATAGATTTTTTTTGTCTCTATTCTCGAGTTTCTTTCCATTATTTAACACAATCTTTAAAGATTCCAGACTTAGAACTCCTGTTGAACCTAGGGTTCAGCTCACATCCAAGGTTGTTAAGCCTAGCTCTAATATCACATGTTAGAAAATGAGACATGATTCCATGCTAAACCTAGTAGAAGAGAGGAAGAAAGATATAATCTAGAACGTAAATGACAAAACAAACACACAATACATAGAGATTTTTACCCTGGAAACCCAAAATGGGAAAACCAGCATTCCTTGAGTGTTTTTCTCTCTTGTTGCCTTATTAATTCATAATAAAAGGCTACATGTCTAACCTTGGTATACACCTAATACAAAATCGACATCATCCCCTCTTTCTTACACAAGAACAACCTTGTAGCCAATTCAACTTACATCTACATGACCAATACATGACCAACAACCTCTACGATTAGAGACTCTTGGAGATTAGCCATTTATCATCTAAATATTAATCAAGTTTTATAGCATTACAACACACTTTCTTTATAGGCTTTACAATAGGTAAAACCCTAAAGAAAAGGCACCCAAAAATGGTTACAAATCCATGTAGATCATTGGCT